>LQNK01000454.1:659215-670997 GCA_001586405.1 Phoebis sennae | reverse complement strand
AGTGTGTCATAATTTTCTTGGTAATACAAAAGCTGAAAATTACCGACAAATCATTCGAGAGCTTCTTTCTGCTTATAAAGCTTTAGGATGCAATATGTCACTCAAAACTTCCATGGAAACAATGAAAAGAAAAAGAAACTACAAAATAATCTGAATTCAATTGCCATCTTGAGATATATATACTTATATTCCTTAAACTTGTGACTGTAAAATTAGTATATTTCCCTGTAAAACTTAAACCGTGGTCTTTTTTCACTTTTTTGTAATTGTTGTTACTTGGATAATATAATTTTTTAATATAAATTGACATTATATTTAAAATCTATCTGCTGTATTTATTTGCATGTTAAATTCCGTGTTTAGAGTATCAAATATGATGTTATTATGCATGAAAACATTGAGGAGAAAAAAAAAATTTTTTGCAGACCAGTGTAATTGTTCGCATTTTAAAGCGATTTATTTTCGATATAAGTTATTTCTTTCTATTTAATTAGAATGATCTATATTACTTTTAACTTTGGATATATTATAATCGTCTATTTCCTGCATATGCAGTTGAGAGCGCGCGACGCTTCGTTTACTAACGAAAATATTACGTAAATTCCATCCGTAGCTTTGCTCGCTCGGATTTGGGCAATTTACATAAAACCGTAACGCACTGTACATCCAAATATTCCTCAGAAATGATGAATGATTCTATCTATAGGTGAAAACCGTTCGAAAATCCATTCGTTAGTTTTAGAGTTTATTAGAGTTCAGTTCTCGCAACGATCCATTTCTTTGTCGAGGTTTCAATGGCTAAGAAGTTATGATTTTTTTTCATAAATAATTATATGCAGTTTAAGGCGACCCAATTGTCCGTATAGCTTATTTTTTTATTTTATTGGAATGTTCTTTATTACTTTTCACTTTGAATATATTATAGTCGTCCATTTCTTACTTACGGAGTAGAAAGTGCGCGACGCGTCAATTACTAACAAAAAGATTGTTAGTTTCACTCGTAGCTTCGCGCGCTCGGATCTGGACAATTTACATACAACTATAACGAATTGTAAATCCAAATATTCATATTCGTCAGAAATCACACTATCCATAGGTGAAAACCGTTCGAAAATCCATTGGTTATTTCTAGAGTTCAGGTTGAATACCCAATAACAAAGGAGTTAAAAAATTTTATTTATTTATATTTGTTCGCATTCTAAAGCGATACATTTTCGATATAAGTTATTTCTTTCATTTTTATTGGAATCATCTGTATCACTTTTAACTTTGTATATATTATAACCATCTATTTCCTGCATATGCAGTTGAGAGCGCGCGTCGCTTCAATTACTCACAAAAATATTATGTTACACCCACCTATAGGTTCGCTCGCTCGGATTTGAGTAATTTACATAAAACCAAAACACATTGTACATCCAAATATTGCTCAGAAACGGCACTATCAAAAGGTGAAAACCGTTCGAAAATCTATTCGTTATTTTTAGTTTAGTAGACTCTTCAGGATGAGTACTCGATGTTATATATTTATTATTTCATAAATATTTTTTTGCATTTCAAAGCAATCCATTTTCGATATGAGTTATTTTTTCTTTTTTTTATTGGAATGACTTTTTTTATTTTTAACTTTGAATATATTATAGCCGTCGATTACCTGCATATGCAGTTGAGAGCGCGCGAGGAACAAAAATATTACGTGATTTCGTCGATTACGTGGGCAATTTACATAAAACCATAATGCATTGTACATCCAAATATTCCTCAGAAATTCCAATCTATTGGTGAAAACCGTTCGAAAATCCATTCGTTATTTTTAGAGTTTAGTAGCCGCAACAATCTCTTTCCTTGTCGAGTTCTCAATGACTAAGGAGTTATAATTTTTTTTTCATAAATAATTATACGCACCATAAAGCGATACAATTTTCAGTATGAATTATTTTTTCTATTTTATTGGAATTACCAGATCACTTATAACTTTGACTATATTATAATAAACCATTTCCTGCATGTAAATAAAAGCACGTTATGCTTTGAAGACCAGGATACTATATGTATAAGTAGGTCGTGATACTAGGCGATTTCGTTTATAAAATTAGAATTTTTAATTTTGTAGTCATTATTTTCCGTTTAACACCCTAAATTTTGCTAAATACATGCATGCATAAATGCGAACGTTTGTGAGGATGTATGTATGTGTGTTTGTTACTCTTTCACGCAAAAACTACTGATCTAATTTAAATGAAACTTGGTACACAATAAATTAAAATTGTTTTTTTTAGTACTTATTTACTCCTTTTATACGTATTTCATGTATAAGAATTTAAGTAATATTTATATAGTCTAATAAATGAAGTCTCAATTGAAAAATAAATGCATTTGTAATATCAGTTCATAATAAAAAAAATTATAAACATTGTATATCAAATTAAAAAAAATATATTTAATTTTAATTTAGAGCGTCCATTATCATTATCTAACAAGTATACATTATTTTTTTTAGTAAACTTCTTATAAAATATGTGAGTTCAAACTACTTTTTCTGCGCACGAACTCACTGCACGCTTTGATGTAAAAGTACGAAACAGCATTGAGACAAAATTATTTTTACTAATAACAAGTTTCGGTGCGCAGCGTTTAGTTGTTGTACGTATTTAGATATGTATATATTGTAACTCAAGAAATGAATGACACAGAGCCACACCTACAGCGATAGGCCAGCTCTGTCTCGCAATACGGTCCCTCTCCCACAGGTGAAACAGAAAATTTAGAGACCACGTGCGTGTAGAAGTTGGCCGCGTCGTCCTGGTCGCTCTTAACCAATAAGTTCATTGAGCGATTTTTAACAAAACACTTTGGTTTGAAAGATGTAGGAATCACATAAACTGCGCTCTACTCATGACACTAATATTGATTACTCTTTCCAGATATTCGACAACTACTTCCACTTCCACCACAATTCAGTCTCGCGAAGGTCGGTGTCGCCGGCCCATGAGCACCACGGCCGGCTGGAGGCCGACACCAGGGTGCGATGGGCGAAACAACAGAAGATACTCTCCAGAAAGAAGAGGGACTTCATTACTTTTCCAGACAGCTCTTCAACAGGTATATAGTATTCTCTATTCTACATTATTTTATCATAATAGTAGCTGTGCCCCGTTTCACCCGCGTATATTTCCCTTCACGTGTGAGTTCTGGGATAATAAGTTCATCTTCTAGTTCTAAGCTACCTTTCTACCAATTTTCAGCCAAATCTGTTGAGCCATCCTTAAGTTATAAATGGTGTAACTAACAGGACTTTCTTTTATTTAAATAGATGTTGATAAGGAAAACACATAATAAATAAATTATTTTATAATTTTTAATAACATTGTACAAATCTGAATCAAACGAAAATAAAAACAAATTAAATAAATTGTCCTGTCCCAAACTTAGTTAATACCATCACAAAATTATGTAAAATGATAGGCGAAGCAATCAAAAGTTTGAAAATGTAAAATTCAGAAATATAGTGCAAATCTCGATTTTTGCAGTGAGTCTGTTGGTGCTCATTAACCTATTTAAGATATGAGTGATGTGTGCTTACTTTCATTAAAGCCACCGCTTCAAGTTTAATTATGAGTCGAGAGAACCTACATAGAAATTATATTACAATTTTCATATTAACATTGCAATTAGCATAAAATGCTGTGTGTAATTTCATCATTATTTATGATTTTTTTTTCAATTAACACCTTATTTTGTATAATTTATTTAGTACAAACAAATGATTGGAAAAGAATTTCTTATAGGCAACGCAGTAAAACAATTTGCTTTCGCGGCATTAAATGTTATTAAAAAAGGTAATCGACGCTCGCTGCTAAGGGTACCTACACAAACTATAAAACGGAAACATATATTAATAAAATTACTGGATAACTTTAACAGCACTCTGTAAGGGCTCTCAGAAGCGCAACCAACCTGACTGTGTTTGAACCATGAGAAATGTAGAAAGTGTTTTGAAAACAGCACAGTTAAGTAGAGAACGCAAATAGGTAAATAGCAGGTTGACCTAGATACCCTGACTCTGTAAGTTGGCAGAAGTTCAAGACCAACAACCTTTGTTCCATTTCACTGGGAATTCTTTGTCACAGGAGATTACTTTCATACTGTCTACAACTTTTACAAGTGTTTGGACTGTTTTCGTATTCACGCATGAATGTGTCGCGAAATGTAAAACCCAGAACGAAACTCATTACGAGTTTATTCAATTACATCGGTTCGAAATAAAACATACGTGTATTTATTTTTTATTCTTGTTCATGGTCCTTCGATTTCAATTCAAATATTATATACGAGTAATAAAGGTATTACTTATATTATATTATATTTTTCAAGTCCCTAATTTATATAACATGTGGTAACTGTAACCTAATTCCTGTAACACTATATATGTTCCGATAATTTAATAAATTTAACGGGTTCTATATTATTTAAGTTAGAAATATGATTCATATGAAGGATGAAAGAGGATGTTGTACATCATGGCGGTTCACTAATAATTTAATAAAAAACAAATATATTACTTCCACAGTCGAGACCAAATCCTCCGATGTTCCGTCCCCTTCATCAGCAACGAAAAGAGACGCAGGGTCGAAGAGAGAGTTGCAGCACACGAGGGTGAGAGGCAGGACGCGGTCCGCCGACTACAGGCTGCTGTTTGATGACCCTAAGTGGCCTTATATGTGGTACTTGGTAAGTGATGCCCATTCATTATAATGTGCCTTAATTGATATTATCAGAAACTAGCGTCTTAGTTCACGACCGTTTGCATATAAGGTAGACTAGTAATAGCACCGTTCCCGTGGGAATTCCAGGATAAAACTATTATATATTTTTTCTTAAACTATCTTTGTACAAATTTACATCAAAATTGGTTGAATCGTTTAGCCATAAAGAACAGCTAGATTCAGACCGACAGGGTTACTTTCTTATTTATAATATTGGTAGGGATTTTGTATATAGATTTTATTCAATAGAAAAAGACATACAATTTATATAACAACACATTAACTATGTTTTATCGAGGCTAGCTAGTTTATAAACATTCTTGTGAATTATCGATACACTTATGACATGAATAAAAACACATAAATTATAATATATTTTCTATAATTTGATCTATTCAAAGGAATGTTTACCATACAAAGGTATTTGTATCTATTAATAGATATATCTACCAAAACCAAGGGGCCTCTATACCGCTTTGAGATACCAAAGGGAATTGTCAAAGGAACATAGTCGAGTACTCCCACTCCTACTAATAAGAGGCGTGGCACCACTGGAGAATCATTTCACTGTGTGCCCAAAGAGAGCATTGCTTCACTAGTAATTGACTAGTAAAACCTTCTAGTGAACTTACTTACTTACTTTAATTTAATTAAAATTGATTGTTCTACGGAATTTCTGGTGATAAAATCGTATTTAGGTTTTTAGTCGAAGCGCCGTTGTCCGAGTATAAGTATAAGATATTAAGTTACGGGTGTTGAAATTCATCAAATACTTCCATATAAAATAGTTTAAACATGAAATACCTTAAACATTTTCAAATTTAGGGCAATGAAAACATTAAATTTAATTTTAAAAATTCGGTATCCATGTCCGAGGTTTTGGTTTATATAATTAACACGCTGATACCATGTCAAAAAGTTCACTGCAAATTCAATACGCAAAAGCCACTGATTTTCCATCAGCTTAATAGTGACTGTATTAAGCCACCTGAAATACACAGTGAACGAATTACACAAGCTTTGGCTTTAAAACCATAATATACCAAATAAAATGTTATTGCGCTATAAATGGTGTTAATTGTGGGCGTTAACTACAAATCGTACATGTTAAATGATATATGAAATCAAAAGATACATTTAAATAACACTTAAATTAATAATGAAACTGTTTGTGCTTAAAATTTTATGCTTGTATTTTGTTTCATTAATTAGTTTAGATAATACTTGTCCTAATCTTAATTTCGGATATTAAAAAAGCTAATATGTGACGTTTCATCTACATCTAGATTTCTTCTGAACACACAAATTTTATCTAATTCAGCATAACAATCTCGATGTTTCGATTTGAGTCAGACAACAGAACACTGTTTCAACAATTCTTGTCTATCTAATCCTCCCCGAATAGGCAGACAAACAATAGGTACTATTATCAATCACAGTGTAGGTATATCTATATATAAAACAAAGACGGGTTTGTTATAACACATAACCTGAGTTCTGCTGGACCAATTCGGCAGAAAATTCGTAGGAAAATAGCTTAAGGCAGGGATTGGATACTTGGATACTTTTAATCCCGGAAATCTCATAGTAATGGGCCATATACGCGGGAGAAATCGCAGGGCACAGCAAGTTGCATATATCGATAAATATAAAAGAGAAGAAAGCCCTGATTAGTATCTTATTCTCCGCACGTGAAAGTGACTTGTCGTGTAAAAGGTAATTTTCTAGCTCATTACCCACCTGTTTTCTCGTAATGAAGAGCTCCTCATCTCCGACCTCTGCCTCCATTTACTAAATGTTAACGTTACACTGTTTAGATGTTTGATAAACGTATAATTTTCTCTAATTAATCGAGTTATACACGCCGAGTGCTCATTAAGCTTGTTTTAGATCATACATTTTTATCCCGCATTTATATGTATATCCACATTTCTGTTTTCAGAGAATAAATTCTTGGTTCGTATATTTTTGTGCCTAGAATACTTTTTGGGTACGGAACTTTTTTAAAATTGTTATAGTAATTATTCCTTTGATGGTTTGGTTTTCGTTGTAATTTTATAAATGTTGTATTCTTTGCATTGCAATTACTTTATCATGTCTGTAATGAGAATCAATTGATACCGGACATTAGCGCTATCGAATAGAATATCAAAAAATATCGAAATAGAATATCGTCGAAGTGGCGTAGAAACCGTTTAGCAATATAGATTATTATCTCTGTTCTTATTAAGATTTATTCAAAATACATGATTGTTTTAATATAAAAACGCGTAATCTAAAAATAACGAGACGTGCCATTAAATATTGGTATAGCATAATTTGAGATTATAACATGTCAAAGGCTTACATTCATTAATCTCGTCAGCTGCTATTGAACGAAATGTGGTAATTTAAATATTCAATAATAATAAAATGAAGTAAAATTTTATTACTTATTATTACAGTTTTATTAGTAAAGTAAAGCTCATCTATCAGACTAGATTCTATTAGATGCCAGCGGCATGTGTTGCGCGCACAAACATTCAGACAGACAGACAAAAACCATATTTTTGGGTTCTATATCGATGTGGTAACACCCCTGCTAATTATTTTTTAAATAATGTTTAACGTACAGAATTTTCACTTCTACAGTTTTATTATAGAAAGCATAGATAATCTATACATATAATAAAAGAGTAACCGAACCATTTCTGTAACATTGAATACTTTTCAAAAAGAGTAATTGGTATGCAACATGTATGTTCTATAGATACCAAAACCATGGTTAGAATTTTTTTTTTCTGTTTGTCTGTTTATCTGTTTGTCTGTTTGTCTGTTTATCTGTTTGTATGTTCGTCAATCACGTAATAACCACTGGGCAGTTTTTGATAAAATTTCACATGCTGATAGGTCAATATTAGGTGCAAATTATAGGCTACATTTTATTTGAAAAAAATAATTTTAGGGGTGGCTCTCCATACATGTAAACGGAGGGTAAAAAAATAAATCCGCAATTACTTCATTAAGTTTGATGTCATTAGATAGGTCTTTAAAAATGAAATAGCGGTTTCTAAATATGTTTTTTGCTAAATTAAATATTTTTTGAGATAAATGCTTCTAAAGTCGTGAAAATGTCATACCACGTGACAATGTGAGATTTTGGTTGACTTGCGGTCATGTCTTTTTATACTCTCAACGTATAGATACGGTAAAACATTCAATAAATTCTCAAAAAACCTTCAAAAAATAACTAACTCTCCGCCCGCGGCTTCGCTCGCGTGTGCTACAATTTTCTGTATTTGGAAGAGGCGCGCGCACTGTGACATTTTTGTGAAACCTATTTCCATAGAAAATTATAAAAACACTATAGACATGCGCATATATGAGCGGTTCTGCGACCGTAATTTTTCTCAACTTTTGTCGTGCGCCTCTAAAAAATACAGAAATTAGTAGCCCACGCGTGCGAAGCCGCGGGCGGAAAGCTAGTCCTTAAATAAATAAACAAATTTACTTTTTATCTTTTTGAAATAGTTCTTACGCTCGGAATATAAGCCCCAATTAGATAGATGCTCCGATAACAATGACGACGTGAGATATTGCTTTGTGATTGCAAAATGATCGTCCACATATCTACTAATGAATTACTTCAGCATCCACTGCGTAATATATTAACGCTAGACATAGTTCTGTAATTGCCCCTCAGTAATGAATGTGCTACAGTTTATCTTGTCTTAATAGTCGCATTAATTATAGTAGTGCAGTAGCATTTATAACAAAGCAATAATAGTTTAAGACGTTCGTATTTTAACCTTTCATTTGTTACATTACGGATTTAGTTCAAGTAGAGCATATTCATATTTCTTATATGACATAACTAACTACTGTCGGTGATCATATTTTAGTATTCCGTCGAGGCTAAAAACTAGATAATATTTTGTGGCGAGCAAAAAAGTATCCTTCCTAAGAATAAAAAAAAAATTTTATGTTTATGATTTTAAAATTAATTGCTAGTAAAGAGGTTTTACCTATTATTAAAAAAATCAAATTCTAATTACTTAAAACATGCTGGCTGTTTACAACACTTAATATAAAAAAAGAGAACGTAATACGCATATAAGATTGCATTCTTTATTCAAATCAAGCGCGAAAAATATTCCATGTTCTTATTCATGTCATAATGTATTTTCAATAAAATGTTATATTCGAAGGGCGTTTCGGATTTTTCTTAGTGTGATTGGATTTTTGTTTTATAGAATCGAGGCGGAGGATTAGACATGAACGTGATGCCGGCGTGGCGGGAGGGCATCACGGGCCGCGGCGTGGTCGTCACGATACTTGATGACGGGCTTGAGACGGATCACCCGGATTTAATAGCTAACTATGTAAGTGCCTTTTTTAATTGGCTTTTACGCCGCGTTTGTAATTTTTGTATTAAAGTAAGAAAATTGATATTGCATTGAACAATTTCTAAAGATTTCTTGTTTAGTCTTTCCATTATTTACGTATATGTTGTGATATTGGCTTATTATTTTTATTTTATAAATGTTATATTTAAATATGCACGGAAAAATCCGTAAAGTACATCCATAATTATATTGTTTTATTTAATTTTCTGTGTAAAAATGTTTAACTATTGTTGTTAATTATGTATGTTTGTGGTCAGTTTAAGATCGAAAAAACAAATGACATGTTAACTGTTTTTATATAAAATTGTTTTTTGTTTGATAATTAAACTATGCTTTAAATGGTGATGGATATGAACAAACCAGTTAAAATATTTTTGTCCATAACATTAACTGATACGACCATTTTCGAATGGAAAAATTCGGAGAATTTAAATCTTCTCGGTTGTTGACGAGACCGGCCGGAACAAACGAGGTAAAAGGATTTACAAAAACAAAAGTTTATTTTTCAGTCCGTGATATTTTGCCAACGTAATTTTAAATTAACATTTATTGTCGAATAAAAATGTTGGGAGCTCTTTGGAAAGTTGAAGTATTCATATTCTTAGAACAACTTGTTTTAGATATTGTTTAATTCGATATTATTTATTATTAAGCATCTTTTTTATATTTCTTATAAAAATATCTAAAGTAATAAGATCCCCTAGGAGCTCCAGGCTTTATTGGGATCATTATTTGGAAGATACATTTTGTTGCGAAGTCGTGATTAACTTTTTTTGAAAATATTTTTGTATAGGAGTAAATAAAAAAACGATTTAACCATATTATTAAAAAAAAACTGTAGATTTCAAAGTAGATGCAGTATTTTAGTCAAAACTTTCATGCATAATAACGACTTCTACGTGGAACGTGGTTCGATTTAAATATGTAACACGTTTGGCTTTAAATTCAGTATTTATTCAGTAGGTACTACATATGCACCATGACTAACGTCTAAATGGACGTCCCTAAATTACGCCAGATATAACATAAATGTACGAAGTTGCAGTCATTTGCTTAAACGTACGCATCTAAATTGGCTTTTTGCTATTCAAAAGTTGGTTTAATTTTAGCCGCATAAAACCTTCCAGTTACGATTGTTCTGTCTGGTGCTATGAACTTCTGTGTAATCAGTTAAATAAAGTTAATTATAATAACTATCTGCATTCAAAACAGATTATATTTCAAGAGCCACTAACAACTATTGTATCGTTCCGCAAATCTTGAAACAACAATTAATAAAGTGGAAGTTATCGCGTAAAACGTCATCAAACTGGTCCCATGAGAGTGTCCCATTTCTAAACACGAAACTGTAAACTAACGTAGATAAAACTGTAATGGAACGAAACTCGTTCACTTATCTTTACGTACAGATTGCAGTTTTGTTGTTCAAATTCCCACTGCCGCTATGCTGACATTTCGCTTTGTACAATTTGAACTTAATGGACTTCTATCGATTTTCGTTTAAAGAATCCCAATATATTCCCGATAAAATCTACTACGCGATTACAGTTTGCTCAAATCGTGGTTGAAGTAATGCGTTCGCATATTTTACAAATAGCAGGTACCTACTGTTAAAAAGTGACTGCGTAAGAGGAAAAGGTTTTTATTTATCTTATATTATCATTTATTTAAACATACAAATAGGTTCGTGTGGCGCTGTTGAAACATCTATTTCAGCTTTGCGAAAATTACTGATTCATAAACAAATTCTCATAAAATATAATTTAAGTCAACTTCTTCCTAAGTTTCCAAACCAATATAAGATGACAACCCGATGATTGTATAGGTAGAATTCGAAAACCAGACAGCTTACATAAGGTTCGGTAGCATTACAGCGAGGTAGTATATAGCAATCTTGTTTATTTTAGTACAGATACAGTTGTTTTTTACTTATATGATTTTATATCACTTACTGCAATGTATCTGCTTCACATATCTCATACAGAGTTGCTACAAGGCAGCAGATTTTTCATTCGCTCTGTATTCCCATAAAAAACAACAATAACGGACTTACACTCGCACAATGCTATCATGATTTATTCAAAGATCCACCGTTCGATTATCAAAACAATGAAAGTGATGAAGGTTTCTCTGAATGCAAGCTGATACTCAGCTTCGGACGTATAAATGATCGCTTTTACGATCCGATATCATGAATATTCTCTTGTGAACTGGAATATATTTCCACTGACACTGGAGTTATCCATCTCGTTCTGTTGAACTTGTGAACGCTTCGATTTATGCCTGTTCTACAGTTTCATTAAGCTGCAACAAAAACCGTTCCTCTGTGGTTGGATTCTAGACAAGGGCAGTATGAATTATAGAAATGGCGGTTGATGTTCTCGAATAATCTCGAATATTGAAACGTTGACAATATAAGCAGTTTAAGTAAAGTGGTACAAAAGACTTCATACACAAAACAATAATGTGAGAATAAACCAATCGAAATCCTATCTAAGGTAATATCCGTGGCTGGCGTGAACACATTGACATATCGACTTGCATGAATTTTTTTTTATGCGCTTATTGCGTCCTTCGCGTTATGGATTTATATATAAAAAATTTACAGCTCGAAATAATCAATACTTTTTG
>LQNK01000454.1:622931-649216 GCA_001586405.1 Phoebis sennae | reverse complement strand
GTCACTCCAAGTGTCAATGACCTCCCTCATTGCTGTACCGGGAATTCTTTGTTGTCAAAGAATTCATATCTTTTTGGACATATGTTTTGAAAATATTTTTGCAACGCCAAGGTTTACTTAAATATGTTTGCTTAAAATATAATACGAATATTTATTTTTGGATTCATCTTGAATATTTCATAAAAAACAATTACCAAAAACTCAAATCCCCTATCACGCAGAATCCTAATATCTTTTTATGTATTGATTATCGAGCACAGCGCAATAGCGTTCCCAATTTGAACACATACTCAAAAGAGCAACCCCATTTGGTCGACAAACATCTGCTGAATAAACATTTTCCATTCACAAAGTAGATCGCGGGGCAAAGAATGGCCGT
Organism: Phoebis sennae; assembly: GCA_001586405.1. Taxonomy (NCBI): domain Eukaryota; kingdom Metazoa; phylum Arthropoda; class Insecta; order Lepidoptera; family Pieridae; genus Phoebis; species Phoebis sennae. Next base: position 648,837 of record LQNK01000454.1, on the reverse strand, counting down.
GCTAACCGCAAGAGCAACATTGTAATCGGAAAATCGCGGTCTAATGCATGTTTGCGTTTGTTTGGTTTCCCTATACATATTAGTTGAATCGATTACAATCTAACTAATGGTTTGCCTGAACATACTTTTTATACAACCTTTTTTACGTTTAGATAAACGTTGACCAAGATTTACTAACAAACCGGATGATTGGTAGAAAATCACCATGTGATGTCCTTCAACAATAACCCATCAATGGCTCATCGACAAACGTAATAAATTATACATTTTTGCAATCAACATAAAAACGAGATTAAAATTGGATTTATTAAAATTTCAGAAATTAGATATACAACTTACATGTCATATCATAATATTTTGAAATGTTATTCCGAAGATTCTAAGAACGCACCGAATGCTTGGATAATTATATACTAGATATGCTCATTAATATTTACCATTATCATATTAAATTTAATCGTGATAGAAGTAATATTGAATGAAAATTAAATTGCTTTTGCACATCGCTGTCATGAAAGCTTTGGGTATGCGTTAGTTATTACGTTTTACCGTCTAAATTTGCTTTCATTTACGTGATAATACATTCAAACTATTTTTTGTAAAGAATTAAGGTTTGAAATCCACATTTTGATTATAATAGTAATACCTAAAACTATCGAGGTGTCGTAAAAATATTAATTATTGAAAACTTTTGTAAGTTACACATAGTGTATATTGATTTCATTTAGTTCAACCTCATACTCTACTGCATGAATCTCGGTCGTTGAGCTTCTTTACACATAATTACAAATCTACACACTACACCACATGAGCTTTACGACCAAGATCCGTGGCGCTAACTATACATCTGCGTTAGGTGGTAACCACGGACTTGCACCATTCGTGTACAACGGGCCACACGGGCACGTCGGCGTCCGCGCCGCTCGCCGCCGGCATCTGCGCGCTCGCGCTGCAGGCCAATAAGGACTTGACGTGGCGAGATATGCAGCATATCGGTAAATATTTATTATTATTTTTTTTTACTTTTATTTTAGGCTAGCATTGCACCGCGGTTACACCTGCATTCATCTTCAAGACCCGTGGGATAAAAAAAACTATCTTATATCCTTTCTCGGGTCTCAAACATTCTGTATACAAAGGTGGTTTTGGTGTGAAGAAGACGCAGACTTATAGACAGACAGAGAGAGAGTTTCATTACAAATTAATAATGTTCGTAAGGATTATGCACTCAAATAAGCAATAAAATCAGAAATAAAATTATTTAAAATACATTTATGCATCGATAACTGATTATCTAACTGACCTTTTTCTTTATTTTACGTTCAAATGAAGCAATGAAACAAAATATTTCATGAAGTTTTATTTAAAATTTAAGATAAGTTCTAAGTTCCACGATCGCGATTTAAAATTTCAAATTGTAACCCTAATATAAATACGTACTTCAAGACGAAACAAAAACGAAAAATACATACCCAAGTAATGTATCAAAGCCTTGGCAAATACATTGTATGGCTTTGAAAAGTAGAAATAAAAGGGTGTCAGAAATATACGTGTTTACGACGTTACTCCACTTTTTATGATCAGTGACACAAAAATCTCAACGTGCGCCAGTAAAGGGAACAACGCCAGGAAAGAAAATAAAACGCTTGCAATTACGTTCTGAATTTCAACATCGAAACAGAAAAATATTTTAAAACATCAGTTTCTCCGTTTCCACTCGACTTAAGACGTAACGTCTAAGCTATTCTTTTAAGGTGGATAAAATCGTCTTACCTTCTTAACAGAAAATGCTTTCAAAGAAAGATTTCGCGCGAGATAAACGCTAATCCTATTTACTTTTCCAGCTCTCTCTGACATGTTACTTATGTGGGAGATAAAATACCTGAAAAGCTTTTGCAATATTCGCTTTATGACGTAGTTATTTTCAGTAATCAACAGAGCGATATCTGTTTTATCCAAGTTCATCCGGATTACTACAAAAAGCCATTTTTCCAGTTAACATCTTTTTGTTCACGATCAAAATGGATGGAGCGGTATAAATGTTTAATAGACCTTTAAAGGCAGATAACTGTGTGTGTTATTAAATCCTTTATGTTACGTTTCACGTTTTATTTTCCTCTTTTATTTCAATTTTAAAATTGCAAACTTTTATGGGTGTTAACGAGCCACCACTGTGCTAAATAGCTTTTCGGGATCACCGAAAACTTCTATAATTAGGTTATTTTTTGTTCAGTTACACACTAGATTAATGTATGTTTTGTATAAATTATTATTAATTATTTTTACCTGTCGTGACAAAGCTATAATTTGGATCTTTCGGAAAAATAATCTCATTGTTTTATTATATAGAACCCAGACGTATTATCTTCTTTTATGTTAATCATATATTTATTAATTTTCATCATCCCTTCAAATGATCCAGGATATAAAACGCTTATTAAATTCCATGTATGCGTTTGACAGCTGATAGTATTTGCTTTGAACCTGATTTTCCCCGCGCTAATCAATACTGCCACTATGAATAAAGGGGATTTTTGCGGTCTTTCTAAGAACTCAAAGGACTGTTTTGTGCTATCTAACAATGATAATCGTGGCATTTTATAAATAAGTATTGTGTATTGCAGTACATTCATAGACTTTATTTGTTCTGAAAATAGGTTGAGCCCGATGTTATTTTCATATACATATAATATATTTGTATCGAAAAAGCCGTTCCATTCCTTTTTTAAAACTTCTCTGTCTCTTTTTTAATTTGTTTATTGTCCGAAAGTGATTGAACAAACATACTGTGTAAACTAAAAATACACTAACATATTGTTTGATGGCTTTCAGTTCTATTTTATAACAAAGCATAAAAATAGCACGTAGTAATAGCACGTATATGTGTTTATTATCAATAGAACTTCGTGAAATATTTAGCTACTCAGCCACATTATGAATTCAGTTTAACTGATTTCCGCTCATTTGCTAATATGTGAAAATTAGTACAAATAAATCAATAGTTTTAATGGTAATTTAGGTTTGTTTACGGCAAAAGCATAAATCGCAGATCGTGCAAACGTAATTGGCGTTAACTAAGCTTTCCATTGTAAATAGAGATTGGGCTGAGATTATTCGAGTATTGCGACAAAATAGGCACAGGAAATTGCACGAAATGCCGATGTTTCCTGCTTTGAAAACGAGATAACGTCTATAAACTGATTAAGTTTGCAGTCGCTCCAACTTTAGTAATATCTGGATTATTTCGAGCCTTTTAGATATTTAATCTTCAACGCCTCTTAGTTTTCGACTTCTCGTGATTTTTTACTCTTATGATCTATATTTGAGTGTTATCTTTTAGATCAATATTAATTTATTTAACCAATTTCACTTTTTAAATCAATTTTCCGCCATTGAACCATCAAATTTTAACCAACGGCGGTCCCGATTAAATAGTATTTTTAATCTATTTGGAACATGTGCGTCAGCGTTTATAAGTTGAAAAATAATTCCCTTCTAGTGGTACGAACAGCGCGACCAGAACGTCTCTCTCTGGGTGGAGACTGGCGAACAAACGGCGTCGGTCGAAACGTTTCCCACTCCTTCGGCTACGGGCTGTTGGACGCTGCGGGAATGGTCCGTCTCGCGAAGTCATGGAGAACTGTCCCTCCGCAGAGGAGATGTGAGCTAGCTGCTCCCAGACCGCAGAGAGCTGTACCAGCCAGGTCATCTATAACGTTACAGGTTTGTTTATATTTTCCCTTCTTTGCCTTGGAGTTGTTAGATGCTACCGGCTATGGTCCTCTCCCGAAATTATGGTGGACTGTGCCTCCGCAGGGCACATTTGAACTATATAGCTCTTAGACAGGGCCGTAGAGAGCCAGCTATGTAAGGATGATGCTACGATGTGTTAGGTGCGTGGCCCTGATCTTAAATAACAACATTAATTATTTTTTTTTATCTATAACTTTGTATTTTTGACCTTTGATCTTATATTTTGTCACGTATTGTGTATGACATCTGTAGAAAAATATTCTAACATATTTTTTTTAGCTGGACGTAGGAGCATGTCCCGGAGTGAATTATTTGGAGCACGTACAAGCAAGAGTATCATTGTCAGCTGCAAGGCGAGGGGATTTGCGCATCGCACTCACATCACCAGCTGGGACTAGAGTTACGTTACTGGCGCCCAGGTGAGATCCTTGTAGACACCTAATTTTAATTAAATTTTCAAATTAATAGCGACCCTCGAAATGACGCAGTAAAGTACAATTCAAGTGGCCAATAAGGCGACTGCTTGCCGTAACTATACTAGTAGCTCGCTCCGAGTTAGACCTCACATTTTAATGTATAAATCAAAGCCTTTAGTTTCATATCACACTCGGCTATATTTATATGAAAGTCGCCTACTTTATCCCCACTATCTTCGTGACCTCTCCCTACTGATTTCGCTCATACTCGTCTTTTTTTGTCTAAACTATGTGCCCACCCGATAAACGAAACCTATTGCAGTTATCGTCGGAAAACTTTTTGATACTTACATACAAACATATAATCACCGGGCCAATCCGACGCTGACTCCTTGTTACGCTCGTTCAAAAATGCTCAGTAAAGGTATTATGGGGTCTTCTGATCCCCCTTCGACAGTGCGATGCGCAGACTGTATTCTTATGATACTTAACATTAAATAATTATTAACAATCCATAGTTAACTAGTTATTGCTATAAATATAAAAAATTCTTAAGCCTATTTTTAGACACGCCTGATGTAAGTTACACTTCAGCTGAACTCTTAAAATCCTTGTGACCCATGAAAATAACAAATATTTAGAATAAACGTATATATAGAGAGGAAATTGAAAACATAAAAACAGCTCAGTCCTAAATAATACCTCTATTCATACACACGTAAAAGAATCATTAAGCAAGCTTAAGTAATCCCGAGAAATGTCTATATAGTGGGTAGTAAATCTCAGTATTTTCCTACGAACCCTGCTGTAATTTAAAGCTTGATTCGCAATAATACAATCCAGATAAAATTCAAAGCTGAAGTCTTGGCGCTCTCAAGATTTCCAGTCTCTTCACCTTTTACATTAAGGCTTTGCTCTAGGTATCGTTAACATTACAGCTCTACTCAGCAAGACTCGTAGATTCCCTTTATATTTCGTTGCTTATTTAAATTCACAGTCAGTACGTTGTTATCGGAAGTTTCGAAGCGAAATACTAAACGTCAGAAAGCGTCTTTCTTCCATATCAAATGACTTTAAATATCAGTAAAGCGACGTTTTCTTTGTGTCAATAACAACCGTGCAAAATGTTTTACTCAAACACAGCTCAATCATGTCACTCATCTCGATATTGTATTTTAATTCAGTTAAAAACATGCCGAATTTACACAATGAGAACAATTATTACACTGCATCATTCTCTCATATCCCAAATGTGATTAGGTTTAAAATCAATAACAATAATAGGCCAACATAACTTGAATTTCAATTTACATTAATTAATTTTCCTGTACAGATTATATAATTGCTTTGATACAGGTCAAGTTAAACATAAAATGAGCGATTAATAAACGATAACAATGATACATGTAACATAACAAGCAACAATTACAGGCGTACCATATTCGAGTGATTCACAAATTACCCTCGTATCCAGAGAGTAGCGCAGTGTATCACTGTGAAATAGCGGATCGACTCAGGAAGCAGTCTCGATTGACATTAGGCATAATTAAATTTATGTATAAAATATTGTTTTCTTCCTTAACACAAGAAGTTATTAAAGTTTAAATAGGGATTATTAGATTAGCCATTGTTTCAAGTAATTTTCTAATAGTCAAGCGAATGAAGTTTTGAAAATTGTTCCGCTCATTACAAGTAGAAAATATTAACACTGAAAATTAACTCCAACCAATAGTAACAAGTATAGCAGATTAATAAGCGATAACAATGAAACGTGTTATATAATAAACGACAATCACATACGTACCGTATGCGAGTAATTCACAAATGACGCTCGGAGCCAGTGAGTGGCGCAGTTTATCACCGTGAAATAGCGCATCGACTCATGAAGCCGCCTTCATTGACGTTAGGCGTAATGAAATTACTGTATGAAATCATTTAATCCCTTAACACGTGAGGATTGCTGGGGTGAGGGGTTAGGTTAATATAAAGCTGAAGAAAGATATTGTTTCATGTAATTTTCATTATTACAGTCTATAAAACTTTGAAAAGGATAGTAATGAAAAACATTAATTCATATGTTTGCTTTCCTTGCAAGTGGAAAAATTTTAATACTGAAATTTAACTCCAGTCCAAGTAGGTGTCAAGGGTTAAATAAGGGCTGTATCGGAGTAACTCTTTCGTGGCCATTAAAAAGCCCGTAAAGCACTATTGATATTTATTTTTGGAAACAAACATATTTTTTGTTATTAGAGATTATGTAACATTAACAAAGAATTACTAACATTTATCTTCAAAGTTTGACGATTACAAATACTCTATGAAACTGATCCATCCTCTGTATATCAGTCTTAATAATATACTGAATGGATCTAGACTAAGTTTGGGCAAGTATTACTAAGTTATATCTTTAGCAATTTATTCGAGCCACTAATCTTATAACTGCGTAAATATCTTCTATCCTAATATTTTCTGTTATCTGCCTTAATAGCTTCGTACTAAACAGAGATATCCCACTTTTGGGGTAGTGTAAATTTGTTTAAAGTTTAACAATAAACAGCAGTTTGCCTGTCCCAAGTTCATGATAAAACTAAAGGGTCGTCGTCCATAGCCACAATATATTTCGCTTAGAGACTAATTTGTATAAAGCATCCTTAAACTACTTGTAAAAATTTGATAGAAAAAAGGCATTAAAATGGTTATACCAATCGGGCAAGACAAACATGTAAAAACATGTATCCTTAATTAAAAATATAAAAAATATTTTATCAATATGTAGTTAATAAAAGACACATTCTTTTATCAAGTACAGATTGATGAGATATTTTTATTTTTAATTCTTTGAACGATCCGAAAGCTTATTTCAATCAGTCACTATTCACGCCTGGCCAAATCCCAATCATTACAGTTGTTTTGCCTTTACACTTCTAGCCTGTAATTCGATTTTGCAGGGTAATTTAACACCAAACTGGAAACAGATTTATTTGCTCATGCTACATAAACGGTCAATGAATTTGTCGCAGAAACAATAAGTCCCAATCTCACTTGTATTGATAAGTTTCAGCATTCAACATTATTGACTGTTTAGATGTCGCAGAGTAAATATCATACAATGTTTTCTTTTTGCTTATCATTTATCGAGTTTCAATTGTTTGTATGATTTACTTGTTCGAGAACTTACGTATGATTTAAAAATCTCTATAACTTCAAGCGTTGGAATATAAGGTCAAACAAATACAAGTAATACATTTGAAATAAATTGGTTGTCAATAATTACTTTGTTACTACAAATACGAAATATTATTTCTACGTTTCACTAAATTTAACAACTGTTTGTTTCAGCGTTATGTCCTTGCTATTACTCCACTAATGAATCGCATACACAATTTCAATTTGTAAACCACATAAATAAATTCACTTTTTAACTATAATTGGATACTTCTATTAAATTTGATACAATGCAAGTTAGATGATGAATACGTGATTTTTGACAAAGCGAAGTATGACGATAACGAGTATCGTTTATGCGATCTTATTAAATTTTCTTGAATGGTTTAGTCAAAAGAAAATGTCGAGGTAAAGGAGGGTCAAATAGGTGAATTTTTGTCCGTCGATATCGGCAGTATTTAGTATAGTGAGTTAATCCGATCTTAATAAAATTTGGTAGTTATAGTATAGTTAAAAAAATTTTGTTCAAAAATGGGCGAAATTGGTTAAGAGTGCTATAAAGATAGGGGGTCAAATAGGCGATTTTCATATGATTACAGCCAAGTGTGACCAAATGAAAGGTCTTGATTTATACATTAAAATGCAAGGTCTAGCTCGGAGCGAGACTAGTGAATTAGATTAAATATTTTAAAATAAGTACAATAAGTGTATTAAGCAAGTATTTCTTTGTCCCAGGCCGCACGATTCGTCTCGCGCCGGGTTCAACTCGTGGCCCTTCATGTCGGTGCACATGTGGGGCGAGTCGCCGCTCGGCGTGTGGCAGCTCGAGGTGGAGAACGGCGGACGATATATGGGTATGTACAGCTTATACAAGTCTTTATATTTATCCTATACTTGTAAAATGTCGTCTATATTTAACTATTTTTAACAGGTTTTATTAATCTGTTCGAATTAGAATAAGTAATTGTGATATTCTAAATTCGAAAATCTCAAATAATCTCTAACAATTTATAAACCTCGGTGATTATGAAACTATCAGAAACATTTCAACTCAAATACTACGATGAGGAGAAATTTCAATACAATTTAGTTACTGACACCGACTCACGGGAGATTACAAACTTTATCGATTTCAACTCTGAGCCCTTTAAGTGTTAGCTATAAATCGAGATCTTTGTAAACTCTCGTGTCAATTTATTACAAGTGAGTGATCGTAACCGCCGTTCGCCCGGCATAGAAAATTACATCTCCCATTTCGATATCATAGGTCGAGCGACTTTACAAGACTGGTCGTTAATTTTGTACGGAACGAGCTCCCCGGCTGCCAAAAACGATCCCATACCGTTCAGGAATCCAATAATACGTAATAAGAGTAACGCGACGCGGCCCGTCGTAGTGCAGGCCGGCCGGAAAAATAACAGGGGCAAGGCTATTCCGATAGTGCCCACATACACGGTCGGGCTGGTTAAACGGAAAAAGAACAAAAATTCCAAGAATCCGAATAGGAATTCCCAGAAATCAAAACAGAGCCGGCCGGCCACGCGCTCGCCCGTGGAGAGCTCGACGGCGCGCACGTCTAGCGCCCCGGACCTGAGCCTCAACCTGCGCGCCGACCTCACGGACCCGCTGGCCGACGCCCGCGAGCGCAAGATGTCGAGTCTGTTCGAGCAGTATCCGAAAATCCAGCGGATATACCCGGCGCCGCTGCAGGCCAACGGTACTTGCATGTTGTTGTCCGTTTGCCGCGAGCGTTTCATTTCAGCCGTCCGACCTTGCACGTCAATTACCTTTGTTCTGCATACCGCAGTTGCATGCTGTGTGCGCGATGTTTTTTTACTTTTTCTCTAGGAAAATTTCATTAGGAAACTTTCGTTTGACGTTTGTGTTTTATTTTTTGTTTGCTTGTCGTTCGTAATAATTTACAGTTTTATTTCTGTGCGATATTTTAATTTCGAATTGTTTAGTGCTATGAAACTTTCACTTCTATTTACTTAGATTAAACCTATAATACACCTTACTAAATTTTATATTTAAAAGTAGAAAATTTACCAGCGCTATTTTAAAGATAAGCTTAAAATTTACCCGTAAGATGCAAAGTTGTAGAAATAACAAGTAACCCTTAGCATGTCCTCCTTTAATTTATAATGTAGACTAGAAATTAGATTCTAGAAAGTTAGTGAGTGTCTATAAAAAGCAAATATGTTTTATAAAAAATATTCTCTATAAAATTATAACGTTAATTCTCAAATTTAAGTTCAATCGGAGTTTGTTATATCTTTTTTATTAGAAAAAATTCATGATGAAGTCTATTTATAACAGATTTATATTACGTAAAGTAATTTTCGGAACATTTATATTTCGAGGCCTGATAAAATGATAAGAAAACTTGTTACCTGACGCTTGGCATAAAGCGCTGTTATAGAGCTCTGGAGCAATTAGTCTCTTTTAATAAATTAAGAAACGTGATAGGGTTCTGAAATAAGCAAAGGAACGGAGTTTGGAGGCGGTTGCTTTCTAAAATGATTACAATATGGAAGAGAATTTAAATTTGTTTCTACGTACTTTGACTTTGCTCGATTTGTTTGATCTTCTTTTTCATGGTTGTCGCGTCCGCTTAAAATCCTATTTCGGATTTGATAGGGTTGCCACTTTTTACGATACAGAGGAAAAACTTTCCGAGTTTTGGAAAAGAACAAGTTAGGAGTCGTATTTAAATCCTACAACGCTCAATACTCACATAAGTTTACTTATTTCAGCGGGTCCTCTGACCCAGTGGGAGTTAATATTCTACGGCACGGAGACTCCACCGCAAGAGTACGACGCTTCGCCGGAGAACACGCTGAGCTCCAGCTCGTGGGACAAGGCGAGTGCACACGCGCCCGACTCGCCTGAAGAAGTGCATCACAACACCATCGACGACGACCTCGCCCTCGTGTGGCACGACTCGCACGCGGTGAGTGCACACATGCCTGTAGGAACTTGCATTCTATAGAAAGAGTACACTGGAAACACGCTGAGCTATAGTTCGCGGGACAAGACGAGTACACACGTGCCTGAAGCCTTAACACCCATGAACTGGTTGTTAGTTACGACTCACGCAGTGAGTGTACACTATATGCGTACGCTAAAAAGTACTGTACACACTTAGGTATGACACAATACCATCATATTATACAGTGCTCATGTGCTGTATTTGCTAGAGGAAGAATACTATATTCCTCATTTGTTTCCGTCCCTAATACTACTCCTGTCCTTATCCCCTTCCCTCTCTTAAAGTTGGCAAAGCACCTACGACCCTTAAAAAGCCCCATGCTCAATTGCTTTGCACAGATTTGGTTCGAACGTGTAGTAAATTTAATGCATTTCCATAATACCGGAAAGATTGATGTTTAATGAATGCGTTTTGAAAGAAAAATACTAACCGAAAACACCAATAACATTTATAAGAAACGCAATGGAGCCTTTAGTAAAGTGCTCTTTTCCCAATTGGTATAGGTTTTCAGCTAAATTATTACAGCCATGGTTCTTTAGACAAGAATGTTTTATGTATAAAGCACAGAATGCTTAAATCGATTTGATCTTTAAATTATTCTGCATACATTACATTACACATTTATGAACAAATATCTATTCGTTTTAAATTCATCTTAAAATGGTAGAAGAGTGGCAAATAAAAATCCCACGCAATATTGACGTTTCTTCGCATGGCACGCGCAGGGTTTTATTTTTAATGTTTAACATTTTCTGCGATAAATCCACCTAAAGGCAGCGGGCTATAAAGTTTAATCGGTTAAGTGCAGCCCAGTCGTGAAACCAAAGACGCGGGTCACGAGAATCTTAAAGGATTTATACTATAATGCTGTCGTCCGACCCATTTACTACTTACATAGCTCGTACTATCTTTAGTCGTTTTACTCAGTATTATAAATATTAATGTTTCATTTCAATATAAGTTATTATTTATATATCTTACGGTTTGTTTTTGATTAAAATCGCGATAAAGATGATTAAACAGCTGCGTCTCATGCGTATATGCGAAATCTCGCAGTGTGATTTATTATTTTTAACGTACATAAACCGATCCTTCTATACGGTAAATACTTCTTAGGACGATGTAATGTATTCGTGCAAAAATGTATAAATCAAAGCACTGGTACAATTTACTTTAGTCTTATAAATATTGTCGCGAAGTTATCACAGATTTAACTTTTTGTAGCCGTGGTACTAACTTCGCTACTGCATTTAAATTAAATAATTTTTTTATCATGTTTCTTTTTACTTAGATATTTCGTTTGTTCTTGAAGTAAACCTGAAGCTACCTGGACATTGGTACGATTTCAAAATCTGTAGTATTTTAAAGTTCCGTATTGTAATCCAACGTAGTTAGTATAATTGCAAATTTAACTGAGTGTTGTTGTTAACTATTGTGTATATGTATAAAGTTAATTTTACTGATTAGTTAATAATATAAAATAATTTTAGTTTATTTTACATACATTTTCCGGGGTGTTAACTGAACTGTGCCTAGTGTGTGTATAAAACTGGTATAAAACTTCAAACATTCAACTTTTATAAGTTATGATAACACAAAATTTAAGCTTCCATTAAAGGATATATACTAGTAATGTTGTCTGCTTCTCTATAGATACTTATCTTAATTTTCATCTATATAATATGTTGGTGATATATTAAGTAGATGGTTACTAGTCGTTAATAAAGAGTAAGAACAAAAGTCATTATTAATAGATTAAGTAAAAAAAAATAATAAGTCTTATCTTAATGCTTTACTTTGTTCTTGCTTGTCTGAAACCTTAAATAAATCATAAACTTTCATATATATAGAAGTACGATTAGCATTTATACCATAAATAACTGTAATTATAATTTTTTATTATTTTCATGATATATTGAACATTTACAAAGCCTTGCAGAACCTTATTTTTTATGTATAACATCATCCGAAAGTCCTATAAAAAATGTATTCTAGCTTGAAATCACGTCATATAAATAACAAAGGTCCTACCCGTCGCGACAACCGCAGCACGCATCAAATTCTTCAAACATTTAATCATTAATACAGATACGACCTTTTTATACTAAGTAGTGATTACAACGTTCCTGTACAGATCCGCGAAGAGAGTCCGTCAGTGGACGCGCGCCTGCACAGCGGCTGCGCCACGCGCGCGCCGCAGCCGCCGCACCGATGCCTAGGTTTGTGCTCCCTGCTCCTCCTCCTCGCCGCTTTGCCCCTCGCCGACCGCCGCGCCAGATAGGTGCAGTCCCGCGTCACAACACGCTCGTCTGAGGCACGGATCTTGCCCTGGGAAAATACATCAATTTTCTGTTTGAAATTCTCAATCGAAACATAAGGTTACAAAAGTTATTTTACAGTGTTACCAGATGGGCTGTTCATTTCACTAAACTAATTTACTCCCACGTCGCTATCAAATTGCACTGTAATCGATTAGATGTAGGGCTCAAGATTCGTGCCGCCAACTGTACTTAGTTACGCATATATTGTATCGAGGTAGTGGAACGGAACGCAACGCATTTTTCATCTTGCATACATACCACATAACAACAACACTGTATTTAAAATAGTACACAGAAGGATTAAATAAAGGAGAGCTTTGGAGATGTTGCAATAACGTCAGCACACCTTGGACAGCTCTGCGTGTACAATATTTTCAGCGTCACTTATGGACCAGCCAGCCCAAGTCCCATCTTTTTATACAACATATAAAGCGTGTTCCAACTGATTCTGCTTTGCTTGTTTGTGAGTTGTTTTAAGCTTGGATACAATATGAATGCAAAAAGGTGCGAACTCTCCTGCCTCTTTACCTAACTATGCAAATCAACAAATCAAATGTAATGCGTGTACGTAACGTTTTTTTTATGTAGTACACGAATTTGTGTGAATTTCTACGTTGCGATCCGTTCCAATATGCCCCGTTACAAAATTGCGTACCTTACCTACACTTCAAGCTGGCCGTTCCCTCCTAACACGTACCGCACGCAGGCCAAGCTAAATGTATTTCAAAGGAACACGACACACAAGACAATTATTGTTCCTTGGAAAATATAAGTGACTTATTAAAGTAAAGTAATAGGTCATGTAGAAAATGACAGGGAGTGATCGTATGCGTCAGGTTCAGGTTCATTCAACAGATTGCGTAACGACATTTTTTACGGCCAACTTGAGGTGACCAGGAAATTAAACTTTGTCTTCATTTAGGAAGCCCGACCTGGTGAGAGAACGTTCATGAACAAATTATCCATTTGAATTTCTGTGAAATGATCCACTAACTTCATAATTAATAATGTTAAAATATTCCATTTAAATATGATTTATAGTACGTGCTTGACATCATGTTAAACATTTTAAATTGCTTTTGTGAATTTAGTACGTTTTACGTTTTCATGGAAGTCCATCAGGATTTCAGTGAACCATTATTAAAATTTAATTAAATTCAGGTGAACTAACTATTTACAGCGTTGTCCAAACTATTGCATTATGCTGGCTTTTCTGTGAGTAATATTTGTTCATGAATTAATTGGTAATATTTTTGATATCGACAATCTCTCGCCCGGCTCGGTGCGCTAGTATCCGAGGCTCGTGATTCTAGTTAAATTTATCTACGTTATAAGTACAAGCTGTTTATAATCTCGTTTGTTTAATTTTATACCTCTTTGTAATACATCACAACAAATGAATTCTATCATACTGCCACGTCACCTTCCCAGTACTTAAGGTAAATTAATGTAGCTACTGAAAAGTATTTTAGATGGTGATTTAGTAGCTCTCAAAGTCCGGAAACTTCGAAGAAAAATGTTCCTTTGTCGAGTTCTATTCACTGAAAGAGCGCTGCAAAGAACATCTTCAAATAATTAACAATAAGTAATGAAAGTCGAAAATTCCGGACTTTCCGCGGTCACAGTGATTTAAAGATATCTTTAGAATTAAATAAGAGGTGTTCAATTTTACTACCTTAGATAGTAGATATTTTTAAATTATTGCGACACAAATATGTAAAATATTGTACACTGTGTCCAAAATATGTATTTTGTAATATCAACTATTAATCGGCAAAATTAAAGAGCTAGGAACAAGTGCAATTACATAATTTAATATTGTGTACTTTCAATAAGACGTCCAATTTGCTTGAATTAATACAGCTAAAATGATGGGTTAAGGGATTATAAATGGGCAGTAGATATACGATGTAGGCGTAAATGTAGGTTTTATGGTACTTAATACGTTAAAAGTTACGGCTTTCTTGTGTATCATTAATGCACAACGGCTTTGACATGAGCCACGGTAACCTATATTACAAGATTATGATTACTTTGTTTTTTTTCTATATTATTTTACTATATTATATACATGTTTTTAAATGATGAAATTGATTTAACAGTAAATGTCTTTTAATTATAATGCATGCGCATAATCAAAATATATATTAACACGATTAAGTTCCAAAATGCATTCTATGATAATGATATGCATAATATTTTTCAGTTATGATAAGCATGTTTATTAATCCGTTATCAATCCGACTGTAATAGAAACATAATAGGAAAATATTAAGTTTCAAATATTTTACAATAGAATGTTATAGTAATAATTTTTAAAGTCTGTTAAGTTTGTAGCAACAATTTTACTTTGCCATAGACCAAATAAGAGGTATACTTACACGATGCCAAATGTGAACGCATTTACATATTCAATCAAATATTTATGGAAGCTATATTTAGATAAATTTATTATATTTTAGTCGTAATATCTGATAGCGTTATGACGATATTGTTTAGAATCAAGCTCAAAAAATCAAGTTTAATTTAAATTATTATATTTCTTTTAAAATATGAATATCGTCATTAAGCTATATTGTGTTGAAAACAATCATACATATCTGTTAAATTAAGTTAAATGGGTTTTATTAGGCAACTTACATTTAAGAAGTCTTATGAAGGAAGGTTATTTCTGCTACAGCCTGGTTACATTCGTCTTAAATTGTCTTTTTCTGCCACAGACAACGTTATTGTTTTGACACTTATAACAACGAAATATTTCCCCATTCTCATAATTTGCTATTTGATATCCCTAGAAGTGAAAACAAGTCAAAAGGAAGAGCAGTTATACGTAGTTGAATAGTGGCAATTTCAATATATCACTTCGTTTAAGAGACTATTTTTATATCAGCAACGGTCTTGGCAGATTTATAAAGGATAGGAAGTGGAGAGGTATTGAACGGTCGGGTTTAAATTGCGATCGTGTATCAGCCGTACGTGACCCTCGCTTTATTTCCAACCTCGAATTACATTTTGTTCATAAAACCTTTTTTGTTGTCTTATCTCAGATTTTTCGAGATATTTTTACACGTGCAAATATCTAGGTAGAACCCTTATTATGCTTCAATTAAATTCCGTATTCAAGTTGCGTATTGGATTAAACTTTTTCTTTTAACAATTAAAACTTTATTTCTTCTTAGTTACTTTGTTTTTCGTTAAAAGTAAAGTAAAACTTTTAATACGACGGAAGTAAACAGGCTGTTGCAGGACTAATTGAAGCCGAATACTTAGTTCCATGAGAGTAAAACATAATAATTAGAATAAATATATTGCATAATGTGGTTGTGATCATAGCGGTGATTGCCAATCCATTTAAATTAGTGAATTAAATATAGTTGTATATAATAAGTAGCTATTATAATGAAAAAATAAAATTTGGAGACTTGTACAAATTGCTCACAAATGTAAATTTTTAAAACGACTGATCGATCAAGATTTCTCATCGACTGGTAGTTAGATTAACGTAATTGTTAAATTATGTATAGATAACTCCGTAAGTGTTAGGGGTAGGTTCGATAAGTTCGGTAAGGCTAGGCAATGCTGTGTCACCTGTTTTAACTATCGCTCGATGTTCTAGAAATCATTAAGTAACTCATTTTTATAACAGTTTTGCTGTATACATGTAAAATTGTTCACCAATCGGCGTTAAGTAGCTACCCAATAAATTGTATTTATTAATGTAAATGTTAAATTTGTATATATTGAACGTGATGTGGATGGATATATAATAAAAGAAAACACTTTTATTACAAAATTTATATAGATTTTTATTTACAGTCGAGTCTTGTCTCTGATCATTATTGTAAAGTTAGTTACGTGTCGTTAAAGTTTTTATTTGCAAAAAACACGCTGACGTTATGTTAATTAGACAGAGTTTTATATTAGTGCTGCTTTTATACTCGTATGTTCTTGTTGCATGTCTGGCTTAGCTTTAATTGTCCCTAACGTCAAAATAATTTTCGCTGCCCGCTTTCTGCTTATTGACTCATTCTTTTCCTAACATTATGTTCTAAAACCATACTTATTTCTCATTTTAATGTTTATTTCCTGATTTCATTTAATTTTGTGCACGTCCCTTTTTGGCATGGAGTAGCAATCACAGCACCAATTAATTCACGAAATTCTGTTTTAAATAAAGTTAGAAACAAAATTATTTGAGATCAGTGACGAGATTCTACTTAAAATTTCCCTTCAATTCCTTTTTCATTGTCTATATCTACGAACTTCGCGACTCGTTCGTATGGATCTTCTGCATCATGCTGCCAAGACGCAACTGCATGGACGCTGGTACGGTGCTGGGTGGTGTCGGATAACCCGTTCTATCCCATATAATGATACATGTCTGTTCTTTTCCCACTAGAATGCGCGAAAGAATTGCACTTGTACGACGGGCGGTGTTATAAGCGTTGTCCGGACGGCACATACGCCAGCGAGATTCTTATGGAGCGAACGTCGAGACGCCGGAACTTCACGGTTTTGGAGAATCCTTCGCTCGTTAAACGACAAGGCAAACCCTCCGCTCTCGAGGCATTAGACATGGAGTCGGGCACCAATAACACGGCGCCGCTGATATGTCTCCCTTGCCACTACACCTGCGCCACGTGCATCGGCCCACATAATAGCCAATGCACTTCATGCTTAGACGACGCCCAACTTTACAACAAAACCGATGTCGAACCCAAGTTCTATTGCTACCCGAACACGGTGCTGCCGCAGATATCAGACGCAGATTGGCATTACAAAGTCAACATAATTCTTTCAGTGGTTCTTGTCATATTTGGTACTATAACTTTGTATGTGATGGTTACATGTTTACAAAAAACTTTTTGTAGTAACAATTATAACAATAACATTAAGGTGGCGTACAGGGAATTGGCAGTAGATGACAAACTTCAGAGCGCTTTAGAAATTGAGGATGAAATACACAAAGCGATCAATAACGGAAGTGAAAGTGAATCCGAGGATGATGACCTAAATTTATAGCAATTGTTAACGTTTAACCCAGAGTATTACGAATTAAATACGAATTTAAGTGATTAATAAAATATACTCCAAGAATTTATAAATTAAAGTATTTCCAAAATTCGTTAAAAAGCTTGTAAAATTTTCGAATTAAACGTAGGTATTATTAAATCCAAAGACCCGTGGAATTTATCACTCTCGGTCTATTTTTCTACTAACTTAGAAATATGTTAATTAGCATTTTCTTTCTAGGTTTTTAAGACATAAACTTTTTTACTAAGAAATACATCACATTCCAAATCATGTTAATGTAAGGAACTATAAAATAATTTTCTTCTATGCACAATTTTTTCTGAACAAAATAATTATTGAATTAGGGGTGCTATTAATGTGAACAAAATTGACCTTGAATGAAATTGTTGTTCATGTGATTTTACACCGTCCACTTAAATCAAATTTTCAATTCTTTTTCTTTCAATTATTTTTACTTGATAGAATTTAATTGTAAAAATTATTTTAATTATTATCGTGCCTGATGCTTACACTAACGGATCATTGTACATTTTTATTGTGAAGAGTTTTGTTTTTAGGCGATAAAACAGATAAATTATCCCACAATATACATATTTTTTTTGTTATTTCGTTTATCTGAAGTTATATAAATCTATATGAAAGAAAATTATAAAGATGTACGCTGTCTGTTTAAGCGTCAAGCTTCAAGCCTCAAAAATAAAAAAAGATAGTGTGATGCATAATACTTAATAATAATTTTGCTCAAGTGGCCATGTAGGTAAGTAGGCTGAGCTCTGTACGGTGTAAATATATTGTGTGTATATAAATAAACGAGTTCCTATTTGAACCTCTTGTTTTATTTGTTCTCATGATTAAAAAGCAAAAAGATCAATGCATTTCACTATAAGAATACAAAGTTGTAAGTCAACTATAATTTCTCAAAAATATCGGGAAATTATTCTACAATATGTTGATTATGTGTTATTTATTATATTCAGTGGGAGAACAGAAGGTAGTGCACCTGTTTGCAAATACGCTTAAGGATTAGAAAATTTCCTGCGTATTTGGCAGACTTCGGTTAATGTACTGCCATGAGCATGGAAAATAATTCTGCAGGATATTATTATTCACTTTATACCAAATTAAATATCTGATACATAGAATAACGCCATTCTTAGATATCAGCAGCGTTCAAGGAAATCACCTAAACTTTCATATTTGGGTATAAAAGCCAAGTTGCCGACATTATTTGCGACACTATAATCCTGTAGAGAATTATTATTATTAGAAACTCGAACATTCGGCACGGGCGATCAATAGAGCTAATGTATTGGGTATTAGATCTTTTACAGAGTAAGTTGGCAAGATGTGACGTTTATTTTATCACAAAATTTATGCTCACTTATATGGCTCGAATTTGGTTTAAAATTGCAGTATTAATAAAACACATTAATTAAGAATGAGTGCTAGTTACTTAAAGTAAAAACTTGTAAAAAAACAATTAAAATTCTCTTTAATGTAAAAAACTTAAAAGAAACTGTGTTGAGTTTTAATTTTTCATTATCTTTACTATTCCTTAGGCGGCTCTACGCTTTCACAAAGAAGCTTTGCGAAGCTTACTATGAACGTAATAGCCCCAGAAAGTGTTCTTATCTGTAGTCATTTTGTTTTAAATTTATTTAAAAGTGGAATAAAGGCGATATTTTAATATTCCCAAGTTAATAATCGGCAAATATATATTTCATGACAAACTATTAAAACGTACAAAATGCAATTAAGGCACATCTATTTGATTTATATCCATTATTTGTCGCGTACCCTATCTGGATTTCACCTCGGAAATTCGAGATTCCTCCCAAAAATGCCAATAATTACACAGGGGAGTGAAATATTTTACGCACCCCGTAATTTATCCGACCCTCCTCATAAGCTTAGTTCAGTCTGGCGTAGAGGAATGAAATAAAATTACAGAACCCTCAGTCGGAACAAACGGGGCTATTTATTTTTATAATACTCACTATTTTTATTTTCATCGTCGAAAGATTAGGGCGGAGGGAAGAAATAAGAAATAAATAATCATAATGCTATTAATATTGAGCCTGTTATTGAATGCTTTGAAAGTATAAATCATGAAATATCAGCAGTTTAAGGTTCCTTCCTAAAGCAATATTCTATAAAACATGATATAATCGTATGTCCCAAGACAGGTGGGGTCTGACAAAGGGTTCGATCGTGATGTCCCTTGAGTGTGCGCTATTATGAAGGCCTTCACTCATTAATGAAATTTGTGGACTTTTGTATAGCTAAATATATAACATCGCAAACATACTATTTAACCATAATAAGTATTTATTATGGTGCCCGAATCTCAACAGTAAATTTAAAAGAAACTAAGCTGAAGAACTTCATACCTGAATGAACTTTATATGCCAATTTACTAGTCTCGTTTGATTCAAAGAAAATCTATAGATATAAAAGGAAATGTTGTTCATTGATAGAAGAACTTAAGGGGAAATTGATTCTATATTTTGTTTAAGATTCTAGAAAGTAACATGCAAGTGGTACATAGTATATACTATAAAAATTACGCAACATATCTCTACTGTTATATAGTAAGGATTGTCATTATGAATTTACCATTTTCTTTTTAAGGCGTTATTTTATGCATTTTACACAATTTATAATAGTTTTTAACTGTTAATAACCAGTTAAATCAAACTTTTAACAAGTAAATTCTAAAAGGAATCTATTGTTGTAAAAGTTTCTCGTTAAAAATTCGAGACGTTATAAATATTTTAATACTATAGATGTATTGAAAAGCTTTGCTGTTATGTACCTTACTATACTCAAATAATAAAGACAACATACAGACTTTACAAAACATCACTCACAGTCAGGCACAAAGTATATAAAGCTTACAATTCTGAACTCCCAAACTGACATGATAATTTTATTTGCAGATAGGAAAGCTACAGAAACACTAGTTGAAAAGTTAGACAATGACGTTGCAGACAAAGTTCCTAATGAATTGGACGCAACCAGTATCGAGTGACAATGATTTCCTACTGAAGCGTACTTTCACGATAATTCACTTTCATGATTTGCAATTAGTACAGCTCCAATTTCATTAAAAAGGTTGTATTTTGTGGAATTTTCAGTAGTACTGGTAACATTATCGTTTGAAGTTAAGGATAGAATATAAAACGTATACGTTTTTATTGCTATTTTAAGCACAATCTAATTTATTCATTATTTGCAAATTATGATCATCATAATAGATTGTTATTTATTGTATTCAACATTGTTGTGGCCGATTCTTGTCTTCAGTTGGGATTTTCTTTTAATTTAGGGCAAATTTAAAAATTCTGTAGCCTCCCTCGGAAATCGTAACCTCAGTTATAGAATATCGTTATTATTTTCGTACACAAATATATAAATATATAATATTACAAAAACCTGGATGCGTTCACAAATAATGTTTTTTTTTAAACATTGAATCTCTTAAAGAATTTCGCAAAATCAGTAGTAGCAGTAAATCACGATGACTTTATATAAAAAATACTAATAAAAAGTAACATATTTTCATCAAAGTGTAACTTTAGTTGGGATCCGTAACACCCGTGCTCAAGTAAAAATGTCAATTTGCTGAACACTGAGGCTTTAAAGGAAAGGCTATTGTTGTTTACGGTTTCCAAAGTGCAATAGGGATAGCTATAACTTTTATAACGAATTATTTGTGAAATTGTAGAAAGTTTCTTCTATGGATAATTTAGATTAGTGAAAAGTATGTATGTATTATGTACCTACCTCTAATATAATATATATTTTTGATCAAAATAGGAAGCATGTAATTGTTAAGACTTAAAATTAGACCCATAGGTTCCGAGAAATAAATATGAAATATTTACATTATTAAAGTTGAACGATTTGAACAAAAATTTGTTTATTTTTTAATTTCTGGATTAAAAAGTTAGAAGATAACGATTACGACAGGAGATTGATATTTCTAACATTAAAATAGGGTCTTATATTTCACGAAATAATTCTGAAACATATAAACAGTATTGATATAATAAGAACACAATTTTATAAAAAAATATCCACTGAAAAGACGGTCAAATTGGTTGCAATTTAGTCAGCATATTGTGCATAATTACCTACTGACGGTTAGTAGATGCGAACGAAATATCTATTTTGAGAGGTCCCGAAGTCAGTCAATTAGCTCAAAGTGCAAGCAACACGACTAAGGTTCTCTATTATTCAATGCATAAGTTCTGATTTGAAGTCCCGCCAGTAATTAAGCGGCAAGCTTCTTGCATGAACTTTATAAATTAGTGATGCAGTGTCAGATTCTAGGTGCACTAAACTGGCATAAACGTTAGAAAATCTGATATAGTTACGTAGAGAAGTTTATTAGATTTCGTGGTAAGGTAATCTCATCATCGTATCACGTGCACGAATGAGTGTAACTTTCCTTAATGAACAGAGAAATATTTCTTATCGTAGACGTTGCGTTCTTTGGCTGAAATGCTTCCCTGAAAAGATTAAATGAATCATGATATGTTGCAAAAATACGTTCATAGAAAATAAATATACCGTAAGGTACGACAATCATGTCATGCTTGGCTCCCACTATTTAATTGCTAAAATGTTTTGCAGCAGAATTACACTCTATCGCCTCTTACTCCACACACAGGTCACTTCTACCTGTGGGTGTCGTAAGAGGCGATAGGGTTGCGACATACCTAATCGAACGCGTCGCCACACTGATAAATTTATTAGTTTTATCCACGTATAAAAGCGAGATAGAGACGCTGCGGATGCTCTCTCACTAAATTCGGGGTTTAATAAAAGATAATATCAATAAAAGATCGACTCACCTAATCCAGCTATTCCCTGCCTATTATAGCTTACGAAACTTCATCAAAATCCGTGTCGTAGTTGCTGCGTGATTGACACACAAACATCCAAAACTCAATTTGTAATATAAATAAGATTTTCATAAATATTTGCAGAGATTTTTGTATATACAAAATAAAATAAAGTAAAACCCGAGCCATGATACACCAAACCCACGTAAGGCAAACGTGACGGGATGCCACACTGGATATATTTTTATTTAACAATTGGTAAGGCGGACGTGCTCACCGCTGGATTATGCGTGACACACCTATAAGAGCTGTTGTTATTTCTTACATAATACAGAGTCGAGTTATAAGAAGATAAATTATGTGAAAACAAACATAAATAGAAACGTAGCAATAATCTTTCGTACCATTTTAGCCACAAAACAAATCTTGCTGTATACCTTAAAATACTTGTTATTTCTATTTATTCAAGTCATATCTTCAAATTTAATTTATTTATCCTTATTTATGAAAATCTTCACCGTCACCACAAATCCTCCTTAAAACAAAGATCCTTCAAAGTCACGCTAATTAAGTCCGACACTAAACTCCATATTTATTACAAAAGCTTCAAATTCCTCTTGGTTCCAGAATTTTCTATCAATATTTTGAGGGTATTTAGCGAAAATTTTAATTGAATTTCGCTTCAAGACCAAACTTTGATTACTTCAATAGCCTACATAATAAGATTTAGGTAATTCCATTCTAGCAAATATTGAGTTAGTATTAAGTTGTATTTTTATTACGTTACTATTATAAATTTACAAAATTACTAAATTGTTTGGTTAATGAAGATGTTTAATTTGAGAAAATGGATCATTTTCATTTTAATTATAATAGTAGCTTCAAGAGAAAATAATTACGTATTTCTATAGCTATAAACCATTATTTTATTCCTTAGAAAAACTAACAAACTGGATCAGATAAATAACTGTGCTGGTCAGGTCAGTTTTAATGAACTTAAAAATATTACCTGATAGATAAAGTTCTATAATTATTTTGTCTGTAATAATTTTATGTAGAAAGAATATTTAATAGAAATTATTTTATCTGTATCTACGGGGGCGAAGCCGCGCGATAGCGCGTATCATAATAAGCCCGTAGCATAATAGTACTGGTTCGCGACCCGGCAAATGGTAAACGCTGGTCTATCTAACACAAAAATTGTTATTGCAAATTGGACCAGTAGTTCCTGAGATTGCATTGAAACAAACAAGCAAATTCTTCAGTTATTAATTCTAAGTTTTATCTGTAATATAAAATATTTATCTCTGCATGCACTTTCATGAATTTAATAATTTTCTCAGTCATGCTAATGTTGCGAATAGTAAGGACGACTGACATCTAAAAGCTCGCGTAGGCGTCAACTTTGTAACTACAATATACAATCAGCTGCTGTTTCATTCCCGACATTAGGAATGAAGATTAGAAATAGCACTGCCACAGGAAACTGTAAATTGAAACGGGTATAATTTGATTAAGGCTGGACAAGCGTGCCAGATTTGATTACAAGAATGGGCCCAGTTGGAGTTCGATAACCACATTCCAACAAATACTAACAATATTCCGATGAAACAATACTGCGATATCTATCCTATGCGGAAATATATTGGGGATATGTGAATTTATCAAAAAAGCTTAAAAGCATCGTAGTAAATATGTAATACACCTGGACGTAGGTAGTATCAAGGGAGTGTTTGGGGTTTAAACCACCAGTGAAATACTGGGCAAAAAGCAAAATGTTGATCGGTATGCGATAGGATAATATACAACCGACCCTTAACCTTTACCGGCATATTTCCTTAACCTGTAATATACATATCTACAAGATGTGACGTTCTTCTACGTACTTCCTTGTACCTGTATTGAATTATAATAGAGTAATTATTTCAGGAATTGCCATCTATCTTTCTCCTGAACAGCATTACAAATTGAACTTTGTCGAGAATGAGACAACCGTGAAATCAAAATACAACCAGTATCCGTTTGTCTTTCTGCAATAGATTTCTTACTCGTTAATAAACTTTATTGGTTTCATTTCTTACTCGTTAATAAACTTTATTGGTTTCATTTCTTCAAACAGATATAGATTCTGACATGCCTAGCATGTGTTTCGTTCAAAATTACGAAAACATTTTTATTGGCTCTGAACTCTTATATAAAAATATTTTTATGACCATATGTCAGACTTTCATATAGCTCAGCTGATCTTTTCTACTTTTATTTTTAAGAAAATATAGTCATGAGCAAATTTTCTTTATTTCTGATTTAATATAAAATGTTTTAATTATTCTAATAAACACCAAAAATAAACATAAACTCTATAGAGATATATTCTTTCCCAGAAAACTTTATTTGCTGAAAAAATAAATTGTTATTTACATGAAGAATGGCCTCGCCAACGCTTCCTTATCGGAACAATCTTTCTTATTCGGCAAAATCGTACATCCATTTATTATCTAGGAGTAAGTAGTGGATACTGTGAGAACACACGCACAACGCTTGCCCATAAATCGTTATAAATATTCGCAAACTATGTTATATGTGATAGAACGGTGCAGGCGGCAAACTGCCAACTGTAAGACCGGGATTTCTTTATTCAAATAAACCCTATTGGAGCTGGCTATTTGCAGACGATTTGTTTTGCGGTTATGTAAGGTTTTTCTTATGGGACATCATACAATGCTTCGGGGTTTTATCGTTTCAATATACAACATTTTGCTTTATAATTGTACTGTACCTTTAAGTCTAAAGAAAACTTCAAGACAGGTTTATCTTTGATTTAGTAAAATAAGGTATATTTTTTTAAATTATTATCTACAAATGTTTATTTTTCCAATCGTAAGTATTTTAATGAAATTGAAATTACATTTTTGTACATAAAGGTTTTTATAATAGAAAAAAAAATAATTGATTTAATTAAAGAAATAGTTCTTAATAGGTCAGATCCGTCAAATCAGATCCGCTCTATAGGCAGAGACAATAGGAAATTTTTCATATTCGTTACAATTATCTGCTGTAAACGGAAACTTTGTTGGGAAGTTCAATAAGGGCCGCCTGGGGACTATTACAGTTTCGGTCAAAAGTTGCAACTTAACGTAATTTGGTCCAGAACTCAATTAAAAACTTTTCGCAGCCTCAACAAGAACCCATTTGTATATTAGGAAACAAGGGTTTTACTTAATATCTACAAAGGTTAATTACTATTTACATAAGTCAGTTTGTATTAAGAACGAGGGCTCTGAAGGCACTCTACAATAATAGATTTAGACAATTTTTGAATAAACGGCGATATAATGAACCAATGTTCATGGTTGACTTTTTCCCTTTGTTCTTAAA
>LQNK01000454.1:599483-612855 GCA_001586405.1 Phoebis sennae | reverse complement strand
CCTCTAAGTCGGCAAGGCATCTGCGACACTCCTATGTTGCAGATGTTAATGGGCTGCGGTCAGTCACTTAACATCAGGTGAACAGCATGCCCCGCTTGCTTTAATAATAAAAAAGAAATGAAATAGTTGAATGTCTAAAGATGCATATTATAAGCGTGAAGAGGCGTCGTTACCGCTCGCGAGCATCGCCGCTGCAATCTAGCAGTAAACGAGGATTGTGTTTATCTAGCTATCTTAAGTGTGCACTCCTATTGTATTTTTAAACAACAAATGCTTAGAATGGGAGCTACCATTCTTCGAATTCCTTGCACTAATTGTAGGATTTAATTGAAACATATATTTTTAATCTACAATTGTACCATCATGTAGGTAGTTTACTTTAAAAGACTTTCGTTTCTAGTTAAGATTATTTAAATAATATAATTTATTGTATATTTACTCATTAAAACATATCAATTGTATCATTATGATTTTTAACAAATAAATAAAATAACCCATATCTTAAAAAGTATAAGAAGATGAATGGGAGGTACATAACGTCCACTTCTTGCCCTTGAAAAAAAGCGGCTTTTAAGATTTTAAATATGTATATTAGTTCGGATCGTATATGTGTACAATAGACTGAATTGTCACATGACTGAACATAATGCACTAGAGCATATCTGGAGAGTATCACGAGAATGGCATGATACCTTAATATGAAGGATCGATTAATTAGTGAAATAGGTTGCCGAAACACACTTCGATCAGTGTAGCGTATTCTGGAATATTGTGCAATTAATTATGGAAAATAGTTATAGAGCTATAGATGTACTACGGGAATGGCTGGCTAGCTTACTGCTTTAGGCACTTCTACGCTTCAGTAGGCCTTATTCAACGAGTAGGTATGGTTCTGCTTACGGTTAACCAAATATCCTTATACTATACCATATTAACTAGACATGTCACTAGTTGTAAGTTTTTATGATAGAATATCATTTAAGCCTCAATAAAAGCAGGTACTTTTATATGAAAATCTTTCGAAATTTTTAAACATGTACAACGGTTATCCATGTTATTGCTATTAATGTTTACAGTGTACCAATTAATAACCTTATTCGTATTCAATATCACAGACAAGTGTAATTTCATCAGCAAAATAATTTTAGATGTCAATATATAGCAGCACATCATCATATATAAAATATGATAAAATACACAAAAAAACTTCTCGTACATTTTTCTAATAATAGATACTAATCCCCAGTTTCAGAGAAAAAGCACGAAAGCTAGCTTTCGAACAAATCAAATAAAGTTGTGCGATATCATATTTTCTGATTGAGATTGCTCTCAAAACTTTTTATTATAAAACTTCATGAGCTGATACTGTTAACTATATTAACAGAAGAAATCTTAGATAAATAAACTGTTTTGCTTTTAATGTGAGTATGGCGTCTTCCTTCAATTTTTAAAGAAATAGATATACTATTTAAACATTGTTTTGTCATCATTCTCCTATTTATGCGATAAGTATAAAAAACGTCTTGTATTACACCTACTTTGGGTCCTCCACCAAAAGATTTATCAAGTAAAGGTAATTTAAAGTTTGGTAGAAAATTTAGATAAGTATGGTAAATCATACCTATCTATAATGTAAAATTCTTAAATATAATCCCGCGCTGAAAATATTTACAAGCATTATGTGCCCCGAACAGCGGCATTTTGATGAAATACGTGACTAATATCACTAATATACAAAGAGTCGACTCATTTGGATTCTGCCCTCAACAATGTCATCTTATTTTATATGATAAAACCAAATGCCAATGTTCTATCTTAAATATGTAATATAAAAGATGTCAAAGATTACCTAAATTTTAACCGGGACTAAGCCCGCGTATAATTCTCACGTAAACCTCACGATCTTTTGGGATAAAAGGCATATGTCCTTCTCCGCCCATAGCTATATCATGTTGCATACACTGCATACAACACTAATTGAGTAGATAACGCGTAATGAGACAACAAACTTACTTTTAGTTTATAATATTAATAGATATGTGCGATACACTGTGCGTCAATTATTTAATCCCTGGCGATAAATGATAGAGACATGAGAATACAATATCTCGAAGAAAAATAAACGCACAGCTGAATGTATGTTGGTGAATAGACTACAGAACGAAAAGCTGATATCATATGCTCAGCTGATATAATATCATGGATTGCTAATATGGAACACTATGAAAATTTATTCCTAGCTCCTAAGTGTAAAGTAAGGGATGGATGTTAGTTTGAAATTCCGCCGTTTATATATTGTAATTATGGAATGGGACCACCAGTTTGGAATATAATTTAAAACTAGGTCATAAATGCGAATAAAGAACCAATGCAACATTGCCTACCAAATTAATTGTTACAAAATAAACATTTAATGTGATATTAATATCATTAAAAGAGCGCATTTTCATACACAATAACGGCATTTTAAAGAGCTTATGATAATTACAAATGTATTTCATTAATTTCAATTACGAACCGCGATTGGTTTGGGTATGGCGGACAAAAACCCATTATCACTAATGGACAATTAGCATAATGGCTCGACGAGTGCATCAATAATACTTGTATTGTTATTTTAACATTATCACTTTGCTACCAGTATCTATATGATTTTGTATCATGATGTACTGCTATATCTTAAATTATTTTGCTCTTGAAATTATACTTAAATTGTCTGTGATACTGAATACGAATAAGGTTATTATGGTCCATCTTCAACATCAATAGCAATAACACGCAGTAACGGATAAGCGTTGTACATTTTTAATTTCGAAAGATTTTCCTATAAAAGTACCTGCTCTTATTGGGGTTTAAATGATATTCTATCATAAAAACTTACAACTAGTGACATGACTAGTTAATATGGTATAGTATATGGATATTTGATCAGTTTGTGTTCATATTTCTTCCATACATTAACATTTCTAGTGACGAATCTTGAGCTCAGTCGTCTTTCTCATTGATGGAACAGACGTAATAAGGCTGTAAATGTTGATGTTATGTTAAAATTAAATCTCATGCTTTGTCAGAAAATTTTGTTAAACATTATTGAGTATTATTTTTTATATTTATTGCTTGTGATTATTTTTAATTAGCCACTTAAGATAACTATGTGTCAAAAATCTATATTTGTCACCCCAGAAAAATTGATATGAGCTTATAACCCCGTCCCCAAAATCTCAGTCCACGTCCGCGCCTGATCCAATGATCAAGAGTAGTTGTACGTACTGAAGTATAATATGTACTCTTAGGCAACGATACAAAATATAAAATTATCGAAGCTGTAATATTTCTTACCGGCTTGCATTAGCGGCGGAATAATATATACGCAAAATATTCAAAACAAAATCGTTCAAATACAAATACCGATTTAGGAGCCCAATCATGTACTCGATGAAGCATCCAATTTTCATATTGTTTTTATTCGATGTTACGCTGTTGTGAAGGAAAAATCCGTGCGCTATATATTATACTTCTGTGAATATTTTATCTAGAGGAAAACGTGCCAGATATATTTATGAGTTACTTCTGATTGAATGGTGTTCTTTCAAATATGGATAAGTAGTTAATACGCAGAAAGCCTATTACAGTATGTAATAGATATTTGTTTTGTTTGGCTCTACTTTGATGCTTTTTACGAGATGAGCATTATTAAATGTTGCGAATCACTCTAAATATGTTTTTCAATGAATTTGGTATAAATAATTTATTCAGAAGGAAATGTTCGGATACACTTCCCCATACCGTAAACACATTGCTACTTTGCTACTTTAAGACACATCAGGTAATTATTTTGTTTAGTAGTTATAGTTAGATACATACATGCTATTTTTACAGTAATATTCTTATAACCTGCTTGGACATCAGGCAATCTGGCAGATTGTCCAAATTCCGAAAGCCGAGGGCTGGTTTCTCTAGAAGGAAGGTCTATAAAACGTGGCAATCTTGACTTTAATATCTACTTCTAACACAAAAAGTATAATGTCTCATGATGTCTCAGATGCACGCCAGACTTATAAGCCTATAAGGCAATTCGCGCAATCGATAAATATTCCATCTCTTTGGAAGTATGCCAAATCTTTGTGATAGTTTGGCCTTAATTCGCCCAAAGACATCGCTTTGGACAATATCTGTAGGCACTAAATTAACATCTCTAGGCTGGGGCGTTATCCAACCTATTCATCTTGGCTTATTGGAAAAGAATTGCTGGCTATTGTTTTTTTGGTCCAGTGGCGATTGAAATGAAAGTTACGGCGATATTATCACAATGCGGGCTTTTCCATATTTTAAGAGAATCTTGGAGATAGGTACGTACCAGATATTACCTGTTAAATGATAAGTGTTAATCAAACAGTTTATTGGAGCATATTTTATTCACCGACAGATATAACAATCTGTTTGAAAGATATTTAACAATAAAGAAGGTTGAATATCAATACGTGAGATATCTTTATTCCCACCATTAGTGAACTAATAGTAGGGTATGTCAAACAAAGGTTTTATGTTATTCTAATATCAGAAAGGAAAATTAGAATATATACTCTCTTTTACATTTTTTTAAAAGGTGTGCTCATTTGTCTATTGATGTATTTTAATCCCATAATCCAACCCTTTCATTCCAAGCTTAGGTGATGTTATTTTTGGTTCATATCAAATTATAAATAACAACTGGACAAAGTACATGACAAATAAAGTGGACTAATTATGGTTTACTTATGTTACACTAGTTACATCATTATTTCATGATTTTAAGTCTTAATTTATATTTTTAGTCGGTCCTTTCCTATCAACTATTGCATGGTAGGTGTGTCTAGGGTAATAATGCAATGGGAACGCTTTTAAATATAAAAATGTGTGTTGGCCTACAACACCCGTGATCATAGTCCACTTGCAACTGAAATTCCCCATATATTTTTACACTTCGCGACTGAATAGGGTGGACACGACAAGCGATATCGGCACCTTCAGGGGCTACATGTGTCGTATCGTATAGCATTCCTACTTGTAGTGTCAGCGCAGATCCGACTGTCCAGTCTATGCAAATTAACTGAAGTAAGCCACAAAGGGCGCTTGGCGGCTGATGTTTCTGTTTGACGACTCGCCGACCGGAATGATTAAACGTTTAGTCTCTTTGTGAACTCATCTGGCCATAATTGTTGATCGTGGGTTGCTGCATATGCAAGGACCGTATTGGATATTTACCCAAGATTCAACGGATTGAACTTCGCTCAGGTAGAGCATTATAAAAAGGGTGAAGGATAGTAAGCAATATATTGCGTTAGGAATATCTGTTAAAATAAACCCTGTTTGATAAACTATTTTCTAAAAGATGGTATGGTAAGGCCTAACCTACTGTGATATTTCAGGTTTAGGTACCTATAGGTAAAGGCAATATTGGGTGATTGCGTAAGTATTGGGGTACCCAATACTTTTCAAAGGCACTTGTATAAGTTAAGAAAAGTAAGCCAATGTTTTCCTATACATTTCCTTAGACGCCATTTTCCTCCTTCTCCGAGAAATCCGCTTATTTTGGTTACGTAACCTCGAGATTTTACTACCGACTTCACGTATAAATTATATTACCTTGATTATTAGTATTTATTTTACCTTGATTAACCAATTGTTATTCTACAATATTTATGTAGATTATGTCAAGGTTATAAGGTTATACCTACTTTAATATGATTGGGTATGGAATGAATCATGTTTGTGAAAACGCCAGTAGATTGAGCAAATATTTTCCTTTGCAATGTTTAAATAAACAATAGAGACTAATGAAAAAATTGCTCAAGCAAAGCGAGCGGTATTTGTAAGAGTTCTTCTCGTTTGGCGTCATTTGTCCACGTAATTGCGTCTCACGACAGACACGGGCAGGAAGGATTCTCACCACCTTTTGCGAGATTTCTGAAGTAATAAAGAATGTAAGTGTTCAACATTAAAACTTGGTAAATAATATAGTTTCTATAAGAAGTGGACCAAAATATTAGAAATATTTATATTATATTTTAATGACGCACCGCAATCAAAATTTTCCTTAATTAATCATAACTTCAAATATAGTTAAAAATACTTTTGGCCTACGCTTTGCAGTTGGCAGAAAGAGTTGGCTGAACAACAATTGGGAATGCCGGTTTGATTCATATTATATGACACACCTTTTAGCTATCTGACACTGCTCATGCGAAGCTTTTCACAAAGGCGGATATCGTCTTACGGCCGTTTTCAATATTCTATCTATCCCTTGTTTTGCTTAATAAAGTCAGACAAATCTATCTATTTGCACTTACTTTGATTTCAATATCCTAACGACGGATACATTTGCTATGACTTTTGTCTATCTATTGTCAAATAATCTGACATGACAATCTATTCATAATCATCGATACATTATTGAAAATGGCCGTTAAACAATTGTTGATCTATTGATCAAGAATATTATTATCTTAGTGCACAAATGTATCGATGAAAAATGCGTACTGTTTATTATATACCCACAGGAGAAGGTTACACATTAGTAAGTTTGTACTAATCACATCTACATTAACGTAGTAGAATAGCCAATTTTATTATATACTAGCTTTCCGCCCGCGGCTTCGCACGCGTGGCCTACTAATTTCTGTAGTTTTTAGAGGCGCACAACTAAAGTTTAAAAAAAATACGGTCGCAAGATCGCTGATATATTTGCATGTCTATTCTTATATCTAGTTTTTATTATGATTTTCTATGGAAATAGGTTTGAAAAAACCTCACAGTGCGCGCACCTCTTCAAAATACAGGAAATTGTATCCCATGCGAGCGAAACCGCAGGCTGAGAGTTAGTTATTTTTTGAAGATTTTGAGAATTTATTGAGTGTTTAACGCCTTAATCTATACGTTAAGAGTATAAAAAAGCATGTCCGCAATTCAACCAATTTAAATCTCACATGCCCACGTGGTATGACATTTCTACAACTTCAGAAGCGCATATCTCAAAAAATATTTATTTTAGCAAAAAACGCTTGTAGAAACCTGTGTTTTATTTTTAAAGACCTATCCAATGACAACTCATTTAATGATGTATATGTGAATTTATTTTTATACCCTCCGTTTACATGTATGAAACGCCACCCCTAAAAATATTTTTTCAAATAAAATGTAGCCTATAAGTTGCACCTAATATAGGTCTATCAGCATATGAAATTTTATTAAAATCTGCCCAGTGGTTATTACGTGATTGACGCACATACAAACAGATAAACAGACAAACAGACAAACAGACAAACAGATAAACAGACAAACAGACAAACAGAAAAAAAAATTCTAACCATGGTTTTGGTATCTATAGAACATACATATTGCATACCAATTACTCTTTTTGAAAAATATTCAATGTACAGAAATGGTTCGGTTACTGTTTTATTATATGTATAGATTTTTACTGTTTAATTCTTATGATATTAAGCCAAAAAGGAGGCTTCATTTCTTTCAAAAAGCTATTAATAAATGCCAGTCATTTGTTCGAAATAGGGCATAGAAGAAAATAATACGGGTGACTGATTATCACCGTCACCCATTAATTGTATCGGGCAGTCTTAAGCTCTTAGAAAAATGTTTTTTACAAGACTATAAGCTCTGTAATACTTTAGACGTATATAAAACATTTTATTTGATATGAGGACAAAGGAGGAGTGGCTTTTTATTTTTATTACGAATGCGTAAATAATATTGTAGTAAAATGGATATATATATTTTTTACAGAAAATTAATATCATTCGAAGACTTGTAATAAAATGGAATATTATTTTTAATATTAACTGAAGAATATGATATGTATCGTTATCAATATAACTTTGTGAAATTATTTCGAATAAATAAAATTCCATTTAGGGCCATTATATTTTGAAGAACCTATTCACATTTTAGTTTTAATAGAGTTTTTTTGAATTGAAATGCGAAATATAGTAAACTGCGAAAAAGCAAAAAATGCGTTAATTAGATATATTTTGCCAGAGTCCTTGAAAGTTCAGTAGAAATAAAGTATCAACGGACCCATGGTGTGATGAAAAAGATATTTAAGGTTTTATTTTCACCGGACTGAATTATAAGTATAGTAATGTCAGTCTTAAGAAGGTTGTAGGCTCTATATAGTCGTTGTACGAAACTGTCACATAGACAGCGTCCCAGATCTCCTTCGATAAATGTCGACATTTTCCGTTCGTATTATGGGACACGTCTTTCAAGATTGACGTAATTTTTTTTTGGTATATTTCATATATAGGTTATTTCTTAGAATGCGAAACATGAACATACACTCTTTCTTTCAAATGCCATGATTTTTACTTCCAAGTGTGTACAGGATTTGTCACAGCCTTGAGGCTTTTATTAAACGTCAAAAATCGTGCAACCACTGTATGATTTTAACACTTGCACTGTGGTAATGTTCTATTTTATGTGGATAAATAATTTTTTGACAGTCTTGTACAATAAGTACAGAACCGGTCTGATGATTATTCATTTATAGCAAAAACTTACAATAATAAAATAGTCTTATGAAAAATATACTTAAAATCGAACATAAAATAGGGATTTTGTTCACCGTATAGCGATTAATTTTCCCCTGAGAAGTAATTAATTAAACTCTCTTTTGGTAATCATCCAGTCTGTGCAGCTCTTTGTGTCTCACAAATTAGATTAAGGAGCATCTAAATTAAATTTTATTTCTTAACTTTGTAAAGAATAATATTTTTAATAGCTGTTTCGTGCGGCTTCGTTCCTGTAGCATAACGTTCTATAGCCTATTAATGGTGGAACACACTTTTTCCATATTGGAACAGTAATTCCTGAGATTAAATCATTCAAACATACAAACTATTCAGCTTTATATTACTAGTATAGAGCTATTGTATATCGAAACAACTTTCGTTAAGAATTGTAGATTTTATCTTTTATGTTAAAAATACACGATACGAAATAATACATGAAAGAAAAGGAACATTATATAAATAGAACTAATTATTAACCTACTTAAAGTCGAGTTTCAAACTTTGATATCCAACAACTTAGAGTTTGATATCACGCGGAGTTTATTCAAACAACATGGCGTGTATTTCAAAGCTAATACAATAATAATATGATTATCCGCTTGCTTACCTCCCAGCTGTAATTAATACGACCTTACCTTAAATTTAATATATTTAATAACCATGCCTTGTTGCACAAATGTTTATTAGTTATTTAGTTATTAAGTAAACTCAACTCACTTGTAAAATCAAATATACGTATACTCGAATCTTAAAAAAAATAGTACAAATTAAAATTGTTTAGCCTAACCCACATCTCTCGAACCTAGACAACGTTACACTTGATTTATTTTTAAAAATAAACATTTGAATCCAAAAAGTCAGGCTTAAACCAGAGCCCATATCACTCAACACCACGAATAAAATATTATCAAAGGACATCTGTCTGTCCAAGTCTTCGACCCGGCCTGTTATCGGGCCTCAAAGAAAAACTCCAACGTCAAACTTCAAAGAAACTTCATGATGTATCTATCGCGATTTCTCTGAACTCCAAACACAAGTTTATATTTTTTTAATTAGAATGAAAGCTCTACTCAGAATTTTTCTTTTACTTTAAACGGTTTTAATGAAATTACCCGGCGTAGAAAGGCTAAATTATGTTTAATCACGTAAAACATCTTTTTACTTAGAAATTATAAACTGTAATTAATTCTTATTATTGACTTTCAGCTATCTTATATTCAAAAGATAGCTGAAAGTCACGAAAAGATAGATATATAATAAGATAGTCAAAATAAAGTTTAAAAGAATTTGTGGATTATCTTCATAGATTTTATTTAATAAGTAAGGCCTATTCATTTACGCATTGCGCCATAGAACCGCACGAAATTGGTACAATATGAACTACATATTCACGCGAAACTTTATAAATTATCCCTTACTTACCCACACTGGGAACTAATTCTGGAAAGTGGGTTTAATATCTCACAGCCCAGGTTTGGGCGGTGACATAATGCTAAACAACTATTTGTAATATTAAATAGGTTCTGTAATGTTCAATTTTTAATTTAGATACGAGATTCACTTTGTTTGCAAGTAAATTACTAAATACAGAAATGTGTAGTTCACACGAGCAAAACACCGGGCGGAAAACTAGTCATTTATAAATTATTTACTTATCAAAAAACTAAGCTGATGTACCATCAACTGAGCCCAAGTGGTCTATATTACTGTTATATATCAAATATAATTCTTATCCTAAAATAATCGGCTATGACCGATAAAATATGCGTAACATAGTAAATAAACCCAACTGTAATTTCTATAAGCAAACGAGTTTTGAATTACAGTGTATCCATATCCAATCCACAAGAGAATTATTACCATTAACTAGGGTAC
The DNA here is from genome assembly GCA_001586405.1 of Phoebis sennae. NCBI lineage: Eukaryota > Metazoa > Arthropoda > Insecta > Lepidoptera > Pieridae > Phoebis > Phoebis sennae. The sequence continues at coordinate 602,416 of LQNK01000454.1, read as the reverse complement.
AAAATCAACTAATTGATAATGAATATTAATGCTGCCATATAAAATAATAGTTGTGCCGCAAAGTTCGCAACATCCATGTTAGCACATGTAATTGACGGTCGACCACACGCTTTTAATGTTAAAAGCGATCTGATTTTGTAAAGTAACGAACGCTTTAGATTTTGTATAAAGATTACGGGTATCATTGAAAGATATTAATTTAGTATTGCGTTACGAATTTTGAAATTGGAATTTATCGTGAATTAGAAAGAATTAATATTTTTTTATTTTAATATAAATATTTTATATTATTTTTTTTAAGATTTTTTTTAGATCTGCTTTAGTTTGGTTTTATTTTAAAGAAAAACCCCTCAAAAAATACATATTTTTTTTTGTATAGAGAGCAATAGAAATTTTTGAACTAATTTATAATGGACTTAGAATTATAAGTTGTTGTTAAGACACGTACATAGAATTAAGTTGTTTATGGTTTACTTCGAGTTATATTTAAAATCTCTTCATGCTTTGATACATTATTTAAGACTGACAAAAAGAGAAAATTGAGAATACTGTTACTCAAATTATGCATTATATAAGCATGTAATAATTAATTAACGTCTCATTTGCTATCATATCACCCAAACCAAACCACCCGTAGCTAATTAAAACTATTGATAATTAACATAGAATAAAGCTTTCCTAGGAAATTGGAAAGACAAACAAAAGGAAGAGTAATTAATGAGCAATTTTTCCAGGCACTAATTGATCTTTGAAGCTCGCGATCCTTTCACTCGGAACACTAGTTTCTCATCTGGCGGTTCCTTCATTACCTTTTGTAGCGTTCTCTACGGAATAGTTAAAGCGTAGTTATTCAATGACAACTGTTGAGTATTATTATAACTTTTAGTTAGAAATTTCTTTATATGAAATAAATAGCAAAAAGCTATCTCTATTTTTCAACAAATAAAATGTAGCATAAAGTTGAACATAATATCAATCACCACATTTTATGAAAATATGCCCAGTGGTTTTAACGTGATTAACGCACATACAAACAGACGTAGAGAAAGAAAAGTCTAAGTATGGTTTGAGGGACTATACAACATACATACTGAATAAGCATTACTGTTTAAAAAAAATTACTTTAAAGTATTTTGTTCCAATAGTATTTAAAAAAACTTACATTTCTCGATATTTCGTTCAAGTACTCTAAGGTCCGGTTCCGAAAAAAGGCGGAACGTCATAATATAACAGATACGAATCGTTTTCATTATGGAGCGGTTATAGTGAACCAATGGGAACCAAGTTTTTATAGATACGTGTTAGACTTACGCCTACTAGGATATTGTACTGTCCGTAAGAAATTTATATGTTATATTTATTATGTTTTTACAGGGACTGGATGTAAGTTATTTGTATAATACCAATGGAGTTTTCAAACGACTGCAATACAGCAGGTAGAAGCGTTCGTATGTTCTATTAATTTGCCCGTTTCGCATGCTAATTGGCTCTGCTTCGAATAATGGATTCTCATATTGTGCTAACAATAGAACCTTATTGAATAGTAAGATGTACGTAGTTGTTTTACATTCCTTGACATAATTCGATTTGAATTCAATGGCAATGGGAGAGGGTTAGGTTAGGTTAAAATTTTGGTTAAGTTGAATTGATTAATTAACAACCTAGACTGTAGAATTAGACATAGAATTAATCTCCGTTGTCTTGCAGACGCTGTTGGATCCAAACAAGCTCAGTCTTTGCTGTAGTTTCCCCATAATATTATTAGGTTTCCATCTAAGATATTGCAGCTAAAACAACAATACACATCTCAATAAAATAAAAAAAGAAATTATTAATAACATCCCGCATGTTTAAAGCAAAATCTGCAGTGGTCAACAACATAAAGTTTGACAAAAATATCGTAATGGAGTGACAACCGCAGGCTTTCATTCAATTTGTCAGATAAGCCCCAAGTTTGCGAGACCCCTCTTCGCTGAGAGAGAACTTCGTCATACGTGGTCCCAATAACAATATGACTTATTAAGTTGTAACATATTTCTGTTCAGCTTTTTAGACGATGGCCTAAATAGAAAACTTTCTGTTTTATTTCACTCAATCTATGTAGGACAGACTGTCGAAAATATTGATATGACAAGTATAATTTTCTTGGAAGATTTAATAGTCACGATGATTTTTAGTTTCACTAAAAGCCTTTCAGAACTCCCAATTTTTTGCGCTAGTTTTTTCACTTTTGTCTGAGTCTGAAATTGAGAAAAGACGTATTACGAAAGAAAAACTATTTCTTCTCGCTACCAAATCGTTGAAACACTTTAAAATATTTTATTTCGTTCGCACTGCAGCACTGAGCCCTGAGTGCAGTGAGAGATGAAAAATGTGGTTACATTGGACGCGTTCCCAAATAACCGTGAATATTACCTCTCAACAGACTGCACACATTTTTCACAATTTGCGTCATTGTTACGCTTTGCAAGCTCAGCGCATTTTCTATATGGGACATCAGTAGATGAATTAATTTCTTTGGTTACGAGTTTGAGTCAGCAAACTATTAAAATTAAAATGCTTTTATAAGACTACAATCTTTTCTATGATAAAGAATTTCAATATGTCCAGATATCATCCAAGAAATGGTAATTAAAAAAAAACAATTTTTCAAAGGTACAACTTTATATGCTCTTCTTTTTCGTTCATATGCCATATGTCTAAATCCATATAATAATATCTATTCAGTATGTTTTAAGCGTCGATATTGTGTAAATGTGTTCTGCCTGGATTTAACGTTGATAAAATATTGAAATCACTAAAGATAGTATAATATATGATAATACAATGTACAATACAGCTGCTCTTATTGATTATGTGTCGAAACACGCACTGTGACTAGGCGTCTCTCGCAAACCGGGGAACTACTACACAAATCTATTTTTAAACATATA
>LQNK01000454.1:583962-599238 GCA_001586405.1 Phoebis sennae | reverse complement strand
TTGATTTACATCACGATTGTGAATGTACAAATCAAAGATTATTTGATCGTTATTCAAGTATAACGTAATTTATATGAGACTAGCTGTACCCCGTGGTTTCACCCGCGTAACTTCTGATTAAATGGCAACTCCGGGATTAAAAGTAGCCTATATGTTATTCTGAACCCTTATCTATATGTATACCAAGTTTCATCACAATCGGTTCAGTAGTTTTTGCGTGAAAGAGTAACAAACATCCATACATCCATACATCCATACTTACAAACTTTCGCCTTTATAATAGTAGTAGGATAGATTTTAATAGACCTATGCAACGTGTTCAAATGTTCATTTAATTTTACCTTACAGATTTAGGTATTGTATTAAAAGAATAGAAATTATATGAATCGGTTTTATATTTATTAATCTGGATCGCTTCCAAATACATGTTACTGCCAATCACGACGCACAAAAAGATTTTTTTTTGTTAGGAAAAGGGTCATGATATGTCAATCGTGAAACGATTAACTTATTGATCAATATCCCTATAATAAGGAAAAATTTTTAATATAAGAGTTTTGGAAAAAATTAAATAAATGAAGAAAACACACTAAACATCATACGACTGTGTATTTTCTTTCTGAAGACGTTGAACATTTTCTCACCTTTCTTATTTTTATCTGTGAAAAGCGAGAGTCGAGAACACACCACGATTCTTTATCCTTCTTTGTACTTGAGGTTTTAAATGGTGTCGTTTTTGTGACCTATTTACACGTTTACTTGTGTCTTATTCTGCGGATGAACACCATTGCTTGAATTATTTGCTGATGACATAAAAGTGCGCAAAAACTCGACACCCAGTATACCGCTATCATAACGCATAGACATAAATCTGCCTAACGAATTCAATTTAAAAACTCCAAAGATTAAACACTAAAGAGCGCTATAAAGGACGTTGATTATAAGAAAATTCTAGCAACACCTTGGCTCTTTGATCTTATCTCTCGTGCCGTCTGGAGGGTAACGAAGTTAGCGGTTACTTAGTCCGAGTGTCGCTATCGTCCATTCATCTTTCCTTCAATTTATGTTTTTGTGCTCGTAAGGTGAGGCTTCGTTTAGTGATTTCTTTCTGCGTAATTCGTTTTTTTCTGCGCAAATATTTATTATTATCTTCAAAACAGACGGTGGGGTCGTTGACAGACCATAGGCGTTTTTTTCTATAAATGACTTTTTTAGTTGGATACATTCTTTAAATTTAGTTTAACAATACCATGTTACAAAACAGCTTTAACCATAAAAATATTGATTTATCGATAAATACAAATGTAGGTCACGCTGACGCCGCATTTCTGGGGTCATAGTATGAAGTCATGTTTTTCTTTATTACAATACTCAACAAAATGGGATAAAGAATAGTGATTCAAAGGAAAATGTTACAAGCTTACAGCATAAATGGCAAATATCTTGCAATTAGTCATTATGTGACTTGCGCTTACCAGTTCGCACATACGTGGTAAAGTGGTGCATTTCCGTTTTCTAGTTTAATTTACTGTCTACGGTCAATATTAATCGAGGCTTTGAACGTACAGTCACGTTCACGTAAATATTTACTGTTCAATTCGACTTTGCCCACACCTATATTAGCTGTTTAGCTAGCCGCATACACACTATAATTATTAACTGTGTTTATTGGTATGTATGTTTTTATGTAAGTATGGAAAACTTTGTCTGACAATAACTTGAGTAATAGTTATTTGATCTTAATTAAATTTCGTAGGAAAATACTTTACTTACTTACTCCTATGGCACTGAATCCCCGAAGTAGGTCTTGGCCTCCGAGACGAGAACTCTATAGGAAAATACTTTAGACAAAATTAAATGTCGAATTCAAAGATGAGCGAGTCCAATATTGACGGGAGTCATTGATAATATTAGGTTTCGCCGGCTTCGCTCGCTTTAAATTCGGAGTCTATAGATCAATAAAATGTATTCTATAATCTAACCTAACTAAGAGTCTAACTGTATAAGAAATACAGTTTACCCGTGCGGCGACGGGTTAGAATACGTGTGTCGCCACCCCATGTCTACCCGTGGGCATCGTAAGAGGCGACAGGGGATAATTCTGCTGCATGATATCTTCAGCGATAAAAGAGTGGGAGCCGAACATTGCACTTAAACGGTTCAGTACTTTATGCATGAAAAAGTAACAAACACACATACATACATTCATCCTCACAAACTTTGGCAATCATAATATCGGCAGGGTTAAGTCGATAAGTATGATTAGTATGATACTTGCGTGTATAAGGTTCGAGTTAGAGCATAATTTGTAATAATTCCTATAGATATATTCAACGGAATCTTGTGCTTAATGACTGGCGCAAACTGATGGATTTAACTTTTATCAGTTTCACGGGCCAGTTGACTGAAAGCTGCCGATGTCGACATGACGAATTGGCTTTATCTCCTATCTTTAGGCGATTGATGACTTGGGCTTATTCTCGTTTATTTATAATTAATTTATATATGAACAACTTTACTAATATTGAGTCTAATTATTGTTTTTAATGATCGCGTTGTACGGCTATATGTTCAATACATTTTCAATGACCTGACCACCTATTGTATAACTACATTTATGTAGATAAATGAATTTTGATTTGATTTGATTTGAAAATAGCCATTCAAATGTTTGAAATAAATTCAATAATATTACATTATTAACTATTTATCTATCATGTGCTATATGACACACTTCTAACGAATAAAATTTTTTAACCTATTCTATCGAGAATACCTGGATTAAAATGTAGTGGCCAGATTTGTCGCGCAAATATTCAGGTATAAGTAGACTAAAAGCTTAAAGTAAACAGAATACCTAATCCCACTTTAATGGGTAACCCGTGTTATCTAACGTTTGTGGGGGAAAATGTGAGGTTTACTTATATAAACATATTAAATTACACTTTATCAACATTTGAGATTTACTGGAGGTACATAAGTTAGGTTGGAAACAAAGATTTGCTGTATAACCCAGGCAAATAAGGATTTTACCTCTGAACGGGAGATTCGGAGCCGGAATTTGTAAATACCTTTGAAACCGTAAAACCTGTTTTAAAACCTGCGTATCGTAGAGTATCAGCATCTCTGGAAATTTACTATGGGATGTATGCTATTTTTATGTTGCAGATATTGAAAAATAATAATGTTTTATAATGTTTTCCATAGTGTAAACACTATACAATAATGTAAATTAACGTTCTTTTCAAATAAATCTATTTCACTTGTTTTCATTTCATTGTAGAGGGTTAAATTCTCTTAATATTTTTTTCAGGAAACGACTTAGTTATATGTAGTGATGAATAAGCAACATAAAACTTTACATTAAAAAAGTTTCGACCATACATTGCTTTGTAAGCATTGAACTCACATTGACAAAACAAGCTTGAGTTCTTTTATTGTCCCCGTCGGAAAAGTTTTCAACTGAATACAGTTCTAAGGAAAACTTTAAACTTAGTAATTGATTCTACTCAAATAACATAAAGACGTAAAATATATAATTGTGTTAGTTTACGAGTCTGCATAGTTCAAATAATCGATTACATTTAGATAGTTTGTCTTGTGAGCTATTAAACTTTCATCAAAGCTTTATTTAAAGACAAACACATTTTTATACTTTCAATTCCAATATATTGATTAATATAGTAATAGTTAATATAGTGGAATTGAAAGTATAAAACTGTGTTTGTCTTTAAATAAAAGTAATATTACAAAGTATAAAGTATAAACTTTTAAGGTTTTTGTCGGGTAGTACGCTTGAAAAAAGTCATATCATTTTTTTATTCTCTTTATTTAAATCTTTTCGGGACAATTTGTCTAAGAGTAGGGCCCCACGTCCTGTTTCCTCACAGGCTAGACCGCGTCACACCAAATCGATAGGCGATAGGATGTGGGAACCGTCGTATCTCATGAGGCTTTTGGTGGGAATGCCCAGTAACCGCTGTAAAAGGCCTACTTAGGCAGACCCTATAAATGATTGTAACAATATATGTATAATATAAGACACCTTTTTGTCAACAAAATGTTTGTTAAATATCTATCAGCGTTTTATGTTATTGTTTGCTTTGTGTTTTAGCAATTTAATTATGTCTCGTCACGGCTTCCATCTCACGGCCGTTAATAAGTAATATTGTTTATCCTTGCCAACACAGCCATATTTTAGACTAATTTGCAATTATAATTACGCAATAGAATCAAGGTCAAATAATAACAGCTAGTAAATTAAGGAAAACGTTAATATCAACCCTTATGAACGTCATAAATAAGAATACGCGATACGGAAAAGTCAATCAGTTAATAGCAGTCACAAAAATCATTCAATAAATGCTTCACAATCACAATAAATCGGTATAAAAGTAATAACAACAGTAGGCAGTAGGCACGACCGAGCAAATATTGCTTTCGACTAATGGATACGAAATAATATTTTAGTTTTGATTTATTTGGTCTTGAATTTAATACTCGATACGTTTATCGTTTGTCATGTTGGGATCCGACCCGTTATATTGGACGTCATTGTATCAGAATATTTGTAATAATGGAAGGTAAAATTTTGTACATGTGATTTATCATACTTTTAGTAATGTAATAAATCACTACTATCACATAGTTTTATATCGTGTATTATTTATTTTTTACGCCAAAACATATTAAACTAAGCAAAATTTTTTAACTTAAGAAGAAACCAAAGACGTAAGTATTTCTTAAATAAACGCGAATATATCATTATTACTTTAACTTAGTGAATAATGAAACCTATTATAAAATTATACAAATACGTACATGTAAAAAACAAAGAAGGAACGATATTCTGTTAACAACATAAAAGGTGTATATCTTATATCGACTCTTTAAGTTAAACCAATTCAAAAACTTCTGCTACAATCGTATGTCATGTATTCGCCATTATAATTCCTATTTCTACACATCTTCGTTTATAATAATAGAATATGACGGAGAACCTCATTGTTTACATTAAGTTGAAATAGCAAAACATAGTTAACTAATGGGCTGAAGTCTGAAACACGGTGTTAGTTTGAAAGTTAAAGGCCCGCAATACCTCCGCCGCAGCTGGTCTCGCTGCCCTATACGAAATTCACGTATACAAACTAAGTTTTTATAGAAGGTTACAATAAACGAGCGTATTTTACACCTGATATCAAGTGCTTCTATTCATCGACATTTCTTTGAACGAAAATGTATGAAATTGAATACATTACTTGACGTACATGAGTATAGATAATTTATATTTTGTATCGTTACCTCTTGATGGAACTGCATCTTGATTGATTTGTACATTAAACACTTCACTAGTTCCACATTCATATATTTTCTACACTATATCAATTATTTATTACAAATTAGACCGGTTTCGAACACAATCTTCAGTAATTTAACAAACAATTATGCGTCACAATAATATCATAACATGGGGGTACATAGTAAACTTAGTCTATAGAGTAACTTTGGTCAGAGAATTCATAGTTATTAAATTAAATTATATCAATAAAATTATTTATGTATAATTATTTTTGCATTATAATAACAAGTCAAATTATTTTTATCATTATTAATTGGTACATAAAAAAAAGATTAAAATTGGAGAATGGGACAAATTAATTTGGTCATTTAATAGATTGAAGCCTTGGTGTTTGTGTCGGTTTATCTCGAGGGCTTCTAACGCGTCTAACTTCCTTCCTTTTTGCCCCATTTGCAAGTACCTTATGTCTATTTTACAGTCAAAAGTGTGGTGATTTTTGGTCAGGTGTTCTGCAAATGTTGACCGTTGCGTGTCTTTTTTATTCTTACAACATGCGATGTGCTCCTTTATACTCGAGATAAACCGACACAAAAAAGGGTTATTAAACCATTTTTCATTCTAAAATAAAGCATAATTTCTTAGATTATAACTGTAATTAAAGAATTACGAAATATATAATTATTTTCGAAAAATCATAGAAAACTAACGTTACTTTATAACATTTTTGTAGCTTAACGTCTAAGTGTAAAAATAAAGAAAAATTCAACGATAATTCCTTGAAACGAGGTGTAGAGATTACTATGGCTCAAGAAATTTATTGAAAATTGTCATCAAAACCTAGTAAAAGTAAAGCAAAGTAAACAAATATTAAACGCATTCACTCTTGTACCACACGTGGAAAGTTTCAGGCTGTGCTGTCGACCGTATATGAAAAGCCGCGACTCAAACAGATAGCGTCAAATAAGCTGAGTTTAATGGGTCGGTATGCGGCATTTTTACACTTAAATACAGTATAGGACATTTAAATCGAAAATTAAAATAATAAAGCTAGGCATACAAATAATCAATGTATCGAATGTAGAACTCTTAATAAAATGCACTTCCAAAGAAAATTTCCGTCTGTTATGAGGTATTTTTATTACTTTGCTACATAGTATAAAACTGTACTATAATAAAAATTAAAAAACGAAAATGAAACAAATTACATTAACGGCATTATTAACTCTTGCACCACACGTGGAAAGTTTCCCACTGCGCCGTTGACCGTATATCAAAAGCCAGGGCTCAAACAGATAGCGTCATACAAGCTGAGTTTAATGTGGCGGAACGTTGACTCACTATTATATTTAAATACACTGTGAATACGCCATTAACCACAAGTATTTTTATAATTACAATATGTCTACAAAGTATGCCAAATATCTGTATGTACCTGCATCCTACTTTACTAGTATATAATATTATAAATGCGAAAATTTGTGAGGATATATGTATGTATGCATGTTTGTTACTCTTTCATGCAAAAACTACAGAACAGATTATAATGAAACTTGGTAGACATAGAATAGCATATAAGCTACTTTTAATCCCGGAGTTGCCATGGGATCAGAAGTAACGCGGTAGAAACCGCAGGGCGCGGCTAGAACCTTAAAATAAAACGTACCGAATTTGTTCCAAGATAAACCTTTTTTTCTTTTAATATTTAATTTAAATTTTATAAACATTTATAAAACCTGCAAATAATATCTTACGTTATTTGACACTGTAAAGTCACAGAAAATAGTACTATAGTTTCTCATCTAAAAAGCTAAGTAAAATCATCCAAATAATTCACGAGACAATTTCTTTGTGAACCTAAGTACCCGTCCAGAATGTTCGCCGCAAACACATTGCATTCGTGGTAACTCCTGTATGTGCTCACGTATGTGTTGTCTGAAGTGGTTGAGATCTCGCTAGCAGACAGTAAAGGATGTAATTGCTGCTTGAAACTACTGTGGTACAAAACTGTAAATCTTATGCACGAATATTTTGTGAAAGTTTTTGTTATATGACCTAAACAAATTATGGGAAATTTTCTTTGCCAACACCTATTTAATAGCACGCTTCCAAAATTTTCGATACAAACAACGTATTCGGGGTAGCTCCTGTATGATATGTAAGATGTAATTGCTGCTTGAAACTAACTGTGGTACAAAACTGTAAATGTTATGCACGAATATTTTGTGAAAGGTGACCTAAACAAATTATGGGAAATTTTCTTCAGCAACGTACATATACTAACATATTATATGTTATCAGCGGTTGAGATCTCGCAGACAGACAGTGAAGGATGTAATTACTGCTTGGAAGTCACTAGAGTACACTGTAATGGAATGCAGTAATATTTTATTGCAATATCATAACGTAGAATTTGAAACGACTTTAAGCAGAATTCTAGGAATTTTAATAAGAGAATGTTTAGTACAGAGGTAAGGTAATGTATGAGTGCACGAGATGAGCCTGACAAGATGAGTGTCAGAGAGGAATGTCGACATCTTGTACAACGTGCTACCCTGATGATCACGACCGCTCTGACAAGAGTAACCGCCCAAAAAGAAGAAGAAGGATTTTTTTTGTTAGGCAAGCGGAGCAGTGGTTCTCCTGATCTTCAGTGACTGAACGCAGCCAATTAACATCTATAACATCAAAGTCTTGGCCCAATCTTGCAATGCTCCCACTCTTTTATAGCTCAAGATATTATGCAGCAATCTCTGTCGCCTCTTAGACACCCACGTATAGAAATGGGGTGGCGACACATGTATTCTAACCTATCGTCATCAGTTTTTATATTACAGAGAATTAATTTGTGCTCATTTCATTTGTAGGTCAAAGTTTCTTTACCTTAACAATACTATTATGATACAATAAGAATTTCCCTTCTCAGATAAGTAACAATATGAATAAATATTATTTGTATAAGTTAGCTGTTTCGCATAACTTCGATCACATAGTATAATATAATATAGTCTGTAGCCTTCCATTAATAGTCTATCAAATACAAAATATTTTTAAATCGGACAAGCGGTTTCTGTTTGCGTGCAAACAAACAAACGCTTGAGCTTTATATGAGTATAGAAATATAGAAGTATAGATTTAATAATTTTCTATAACTAGATACTTATTTTAAGCTTAGTATATTAGCAGTTCAACAAAATGGGTTTATGTTATGCGCCCTTTATGAAACTGATCAGCAAATATCAAAGCATTAGATTAATCCAATTTCAATACAGCTATCGATATTAGTTTCAAAGTAAACAGATTTGATCAAATACTTGAAGCAATGTATGCTCTGTACATAAATGCACCTGTAGGTACTCAGTGAATAGTCATTGGAAATTAATTAAGCATCAATTGAAATTGTGATGTCGTCATACGTGCTGTATCTTGTAGCCATCTTAGAAGTTCTACTCCTGAAAGTTCCTTAACTAGCGAATGTTCAAAGGGAATCGGAATAACGCAGTGAAGTGTTCGTCACACTCTTGTAGCAAACGAGGAGATCGTCATAGACCACCAATTGACATGCACAAGGTAAGCTGATGCTTCGAAACGGCAAACATTGTCTTAATATTGGTTTAGAGATTATGGGTAACGAATAAAATTGGTAACACATTCCAAGTTCAAACATTGCCATATTTCATGTAATGCAATATGGTCCCATTCTAAAGTATATTATGATTTAGGAAGTTACATTTTTAGAGGTATCACTATAAACATCTCCAAACAGTACCGAAAAGAATACTATATCGGTAACAGAACTTGACATATTAGTTTGTTGTACCACATAGAAGTTATTTATCTATCAGAAATTTTTTGTATTAAAAATATACTTACATTAGCTCATTGAAACAGAAAAATGTGAGCAGAGATATCATTCGAACCAAATAATATTGGTTGCATGTTCCAATTTACGCAATAAACTAACATGCGGCCAATTAAGCTACTTTATTTCATCGACTATTTATTATAAATTTTTGAAAAATTTCATGTATAAAATATTTTATATTTTTGTTTCGGCATTCTTAGTAAAATTCCTCCGTTTATTAATTAAATTATTACGCTTTATTCGTTTTATACAATACTTTGGAAGTTGGTATAGCTTACGTTATTTAGTGATAATAATATAAGTTCGATGAAGATATTAGCCACGTATGACATATTCAATCAATGGCCGCTTATACCGTCTTTGTTATACAAAGTAGGTGTTGCGGCAACTTCTACGTAGTGTACGAAGTTTACTAATTGTGTTCCACGAAGTCTTATTACAAATTAATTAGTTCAACAATTTGCTCCATTCTTCGCGGTTTCTGAAGCAAATTAAACCAACGTTGTTTTCTTTATTAGATTTACTTGAACATTTATTTGTGTTATGAAGTTGGATCGCATAAATAAAACAAAGTTGGACCACTGGCGTTTATCTCGAAGCGTATCTGTACAGTTGATAAATTTTTGGTGCGCGCCCAAATAGGCTTTTGTTCATTACGAAAGTTGTTTCAGTTCGTTGAGGTCCGAAAAACGTTGCAATTATTTCCACTGTAATGTAATGTTAAACCCAACGCTCAATATTATAAGGCCGACAACGTGTTTCGACTAAGTAATATAAGAGACTAGTTTGACCACCAAACATAACTAACTTCTTCCATGCCAACTTATTTGAGGTCAAAGTGAAATTTTGTTTTGACATTTGTATAACTTAAAAAAACATCGGATTACCAGTACCTCGTACCTAGTCTTTTACTAATAGACTTAATAGAAGCCTCCGGGACTTTGCGCTTATTCTTACAAAGCTTTTTATTGTTAGGTAAATTTAATTTTTAATCATAGCAAGAGTTAATTGCGTAAAAGATTCTGAATTATTAAAAATTCTTTTGACCTTTGAACACTTGAATTTTTAAATACTGCAAATATTTAAGCTTAAATTCGTAACCCTTAAAAGTAGACCCAGAGAAAATCTGAAATATTTATTTCATCTTAAAGATCTTCGTTAAAGTAAAAAGCCATTATCTACAAAAGTAAATCATAACTTATTAAATTTTAAAATCTAAAAATTGGTTCATCACTATATGGTATAAAACAAAGTCTCTTCCCACTGTCTGTCCATATGTATGCTTAGATTTTTAAAACTACCCGGATTTTATGCGGTTTTTTTAATAAATAATTTATATTTATAACATGCATAAAATAGTATACTGTACGTTCTACGCCGAGTCGCTAGTATGTATTAAGTTAATTAATTATACTGCTATAAGAAGAATATGTCGTTTGACTGCAGTGTTAGTTTAATATTAGTTCAAGTAAGAGCATTATAAATTATATGACCACTTTATTGCGCTAAGTCGACGAGCCCTAGGCAAAGTGGAAAATTACACCCAATTACCTCTACGTAGGTACTTTTAACATATTATGATTTTAATTATAACCTTATAAAACTGCTTTTATGAAAATTGTATTTAAATAATTTATTCTAAGAATCATTGTTTTTATTTTAATTCGCAAAGTTATATTAACCGGAACTAACGGATGATCCGATTTTTTTTCATATCCTTATCTGTATACGATTCAGATATTTTAATTATTTCTATATTCGTATGCAATCCGTATCCGAAATGTCATATTCATAACATACCTGCAATATAATATTACCTACCTGAATTTTGATCAGTGCGAACATTGGTGTCATAAGTACAGTAACGGCTGTTTTCAATATTTATCTATCCCTTGTCTTGCTTACTAAAGTCAGACAAATCTATCTATTTGCACTTACTTTGATTTCAATATGCTGTCGACGAATAACCTTTGCTATGACTTTTGTCAATCTTACGTCATATCATCTGAGATAACAATCTATCTATAATCTTTGATACATTAATGAAAACGGCCGTAAGTCAACTTGGCCGTAGTATATTTATAATTTACATTTTTAGCGTCTTTTCCTTACTTCTCAAAGGGAATGAAAACTATAAATAGACATACGGACGTGAACTTTTATTTTACTCTCGATTTTACATGAACAAAATTTGAGATCTAGGTATTGCGATTGCTATCCCGTACTTCAGAATTAAAACATAAAATTTCGAATGTATATACAAATCTACATTTACTACTAATAGGATTAACAGTCGAAAAAACAAAAAAATATCGCATTTATACGTTTTTATAAAGCTTTAAAAGCACGTATTCCAAACGAATTGGCACACTATAAATTCTATAAAATTTAAACTAGACGGAATACGAAAAAAAAATAGCCACCAAATAGGAATTCTCCATCTCTATTAAATATCTACCTACACACGTGGAACGTGTTATTTAATGTTTTACTTATGAAACTATTCATGTATAACTTAAAAAACCTGCTACATCGATTGCATTAACGCATCAAATATCTCAGGCATGATTAATTTCAAATTAAACCCAACATTTCTGTCAGTTTCTTCAAAATGTATATTACAAAATTGGTTTAGAAATTTCTGTCGTAGCGAGTGGAGGTACTTAGAGTTCATTGTACATTGTAGAAAAGTCTCTCTGAAGCAAAATGTTGTTTGTTATTCTGCGACCAGCTTTGGGCCGGCCTCTGCGATCTTAATTATCTAAATAAACCATTATTCTAATTTGTTCACATTACGTACGTAAAATAAAAATAAGTCAAGGGGAAAAAGGTAATTTAATGTTGATTTTTACATTCGGTGCTGCTGATTTACATTTTCATTAGGTCTCTTGGTTCGAAACCACAAGATAAACGAAGGGTCCCTGTCCCTTGTCTTTTGGGACGTTTTACGTTAAACTGGAGTTGTACCTTTAGTCATTAGTGCCCTTTGTGCTGAACTTAGTGGGCTTATGGGAGTAGGAAAGTGTCAATGATTAATTAATGCGAATTGCATGACACTTAACATCATCCTCTGTGAATTTTTTGTTTTTAATATATATTGAGTAAAACACATATAAGCATTACACTGAGATAAATATCATTCAGTTCAATTGCATATTAAATTTAACCTACTATACTATAATTTTCTGTTCACGTGTTTTATAATTTCAACATAATAATGTGTCCTTATTTACGTGGAGAATGAATAAATAAGAGTAATCTAGCACGGCGAGGCTGCATGTTAAGCTTGTAATCAATAAGGTAGAAGCTATTACAGCCGACACCTGAGCTGCGAAGCCTCGGGCGGCGACAGGATAAGTAAATATTAATGTTCATTCTCGATCCAGTAGATTGTGTTATCTCCTAGATTGCTTTGCGTTCCTGGTACCTGCTATGTACGAGATATTATATTATAGGCTTCGTTATGTAAACTGTAACCTCTTGTTGGGTTGTTTTCGTTAAGCTTTTACAATATTCGCAGTATAGGGTCTATTGGCATAATTATTTGCTTCTATTGTATTGGGTTTAAATTTCAAAATCAATATTTTCTTATTTAAAAAAAATGTGCCATAACCAAATGCTTCATTCATTGCAGATAATATTATAACAATAAATTAAGTGCATATTGAAGTTAGTTACAACACAAATGTAACTTTACACCGACTCCATGTTGTTATTTCTCAGGCTAATATAATCAGAAGATAATGCATATCAAAGTAAAAATAGATATTTTTAATACATTTAATTTTATCTTTTAGAAATAATAGTTTCATACATAACACAATAAGAAAACACAAAGCCTCATAAATGCTAAGTCTAGAAATTTCGGACATAAAACTGTCCAGGCGAGCTAGTATAGAACTAGATGGGTTGTCGATATTACTACTGGCAGCTGGCACGTGATCAACATGGATAATTGTACTCGTTACTGTTATATGTATGAGCAGTACCGCATTGGTGGAGATATGATGGACAATTTTTCTATTAAGCACAATATAAGTGTCCTCCCAATCAAAAACTTTCATATTTGTTGAAATTCAGTGTTGGTTTAGTAACGCTAGTTACTACTATAACAAATTTAATCTAAAAGAACTATTTTTTAAATTTTGTCACTTAATATAGGTATTAGCTCACTAAACTTATTTCAGACCAAATTAGCAATCGATCTTTGTAATATAAATTAAAACTTTTTACTTGCCATTTTAAAATGTCAATATTAAGAGCCTTCGTACAAAAACATGGGCGTATTCAATCGATTGTGTTTGTCTTAAGACGTGAGGATACTTCCGTAGGTGTTGTTTGTTTGGAAAATAAAAGCTCATCGTCCATTATTATGCGTGACGAAGCAATTTAACTCAACTTTCGGTAACAATGCGGGAATATTCTTGAAATAGAAGTCTTATGAACAACGAGCAGCCCAAAGGAAAAATGCTTTCAAAGCTATTTTTCGGCGAGTGTGTATTCCGATAACAATGAGTATCGGAAGAAAAACCTATGAGAAAAATGTATCGAAACGTTTTGATTTCTTACTTTCTGATTCGTTTAATCTTTCTTTTTTATAAGTTGGGGGAACTTCATGAAACAGCTTGGACCATAGTTGGACCTATGTGATAAAGTCAGTTCTTTCTAAGCGGTCGATTAAATTTTTAATCAGTTTGTAGTGCTAAATCTCTACGACCATGTTCATGTTGTCGTATTAGTAAAAACGACGGATTGTAGACAGGTACGTTTTTTGCAAAAAGATATGTCGATTCGTCAAAGGAAATATGGATGGAATTCATCCTGGCATAATGGCTGGACCATGAAAATACCGAACGCTGATTCATACCCGGCGCAAGATGAAAAAATAATATTCTTTTAAACTTACGTTGAGTTTTCTTTATAAACATTCAAATTCTAATTCCATTAACTAGAAAAAAGCATTATACTCTCACCGATCGTGGTTATTAGAGTAAAAGAATATCTCTATATCGCCTGCGCAGCTGGTTGGTCCCTGTTGAGATTGGCCACCATCGCCGAAATCAATCAGGGGATATTGTATTATTATTATTATTAGTACTTTTTAGTGTATTTGCAGTTTGCACCCACTAAATCGAATCTCTATTCAAACAACGTATGTATAGATAAAAACGATCTCAATTTGTGAAGCCAATTCCGACAAAGGGACAAAAGACCACGGAATTTCATGAATGTATCATTTACCCCTAACGTTTTCATAACACAATTTCCTTTAATCCTTGCTCCATACTATCATAAAAATATTGTTCTCAGAAGGGAACAATTCCCATAAAACTTCTGTGCGATATAAATCAAAAAGTAAAATAATATAATCCCAGTATGATTGATGCACATAAGAACTCTCGTAAAGGGACAAGAAAGACGCCTTAAAATGATAAAACGAGTACGCACCATACTTGAGTGCCTTTGAGGTGGTGCCATTTGTACGAGATAATACTGAGAGATTTGAGAAATATATGCGGAACCGCTAGACCGGAGTGATGGAGTTTATATATCATCCCCGAACCTCAAACAATGCGTAACCCATATATCTCTGTTACAAAAGTTTTTCAACGAAGCAATTTCTGCTTTAGAAGTTCATGTATGTAACGATTTTTGCAATAATCTCCTCTGATCTTTTTACATTGTGAAAGAAATGACATATAGATTGAGAAGACGAGGTACATAAAATTACGTTTTGTCTTTTGGCGTAGTGTAAGAATTTTGTAATCGTTAAAGAAACTTGATTGAAAACTTTCCTATAACAGGAATTGCTGTTGAATTAATAACGTATATGAAAATGCAGAGAGTACAAAACGAAATTTTATAGTCGAAATAAAGCTGTATGCTGGGTTAAGAGTAACGTGGATTGCATAAATACAGTGAGTTTTGTCTCTTACGTAATGAAATGAAATGAAATGAAATGAAATGAAATGAAATGAAAATGAAATGAAATGATATGAAATGATAATTTATTTGCTTAACATGAGTTACATAAATGGTGTTATCTTCACAAAGACCTTAGCATGCTATGCTCACAAAGAGCGTGCAAATATTTATTTTTAGCATTTTAACATAA
>LQNK01000454.1:570016-583844 GCA_001586405.1 Phoebis sennae | reverse complement strand
ATTTATTTGGTATTCGGTATTGGGCGTATTCGGTATTTCTTTCACTATTTGTAATTCGCCGAATATATCCGGTTCGAAGATTTCTATTTTCATAAATAATTATAAAATTACAAGCGTTCATATTTGGACTTGTTTAAGCAACAAAACAGTGGAAATATGGAAACTGAATACTTGGGTTGTATATCCAGTTCAGTAAAATTTGAATATTATACGGTTTTTTACGTTATCATTACTGACCAAACTTTGACCCTCCCAGTTCTAAAATTAACACTAGAATTACGAAGTAATTTTAATTATTAATTTGTGAAATTAATTGTTATACAAGCTGGAAATCACGAAGGTAACTAACCTTATTTTGCTATTCAGACAAACATCTTGTTTAGACTTTAACTGCAAGATATTTCTTTACTAACACCTCAGCATCTTGTTATATCATCTCAGATTGTGTTGGTTTAGAAAAATAAATTAGATTCCGTGGTGTGCCAGACGCTTGCGAGATTAAAACCACCTTATACAGATACTTCTATGCAACTTCAGGTGACATATTCAAGTTTCCACTGCTAGTTTGTCGTTGAAAATTTCTTTTTTCGTTATAAGTTTTAGATAGTAACAATTAATTTGACATTAAAAAGCTAGCCTAATATTTCTTTCTAGTTAGTGCCAGACATTTAAAATTAAGTAATGAGGTTGGGAGCAGAATTAACTTTTTCGCTAAATTTTCTTTTACAACGTAATTTTTTGGCAAGATAAATATTTTTAATTAGACATAGCGTACTTAGATTATGAAATAAATATATTGTACTGTTAATTTGATATACTCAAATGATGGCCTTTTACCTATGCACTATTTGAAGAAGATAAGAATTTTCACGATACATCTTTATCGAATTAATCATTATTGTTGCTAGCAAAGAAAGTTATTTCCAAGGATATTTCTTAATTCAACGAAACAGATTGAAATAAAACAAATATGTTTGAAAGTGTTAGTGTGTAACGCAACGTCACAACGTGTTGTTCACTCAGGTAACGTTGCGGGCTTAGCCAATTGTGATTGACACCGTGTGCTCAATGCAGACGCATATCCTAAAGAATAACACCAATACCGCCCTCATTTGCTTTTTCACATTACATTTATTTAGATATATTTTTTTAAACATTTTTAGAAAAAAAAGTTATGAATTAAAATATTTTTATTAAATGTAAGACCTTGGTAAGTCATATTAAAAATTAACATTCATTCTTCTAAAATTTATGTTCAGTCTTAATTTATAAACGTTAAAATTCGTAAAAAAAAACTCTTTGCTTTTCAGAGAAGAAGATTATTGGTTATGAACATTAAAAGTCATTTTGTATTTTCATTCGACATTCGCAATTCAAATTAATCATTTTAGTTGCTACCAAAGAGAACCCTTGTTTTCAAGGATATTTCATAATTCAATAATACGGGTTCAAATAAAGCTTTTGTGTGAAATTGTGTCTGGGACGTCACAAAGTGTTGTTCGGTCAGGTAA
Source organism: Phoebis sennae (assembly GCA_001586405.1). Lineage (NCBI taxonomy): Eukaryota > Metazoa > Arthropoda > Insecta > Lepidoptera > Pieridae > Phoebis > Phoebis sennae. The sequence continues at coordinate 582,333 of LQNK01000454.1, read as the reverse complement.
CGTTGTGGGTTTGGCTACACGTGATCGACACAGCTCAGTGCGGGATATACGGTCTAACGAATAACGATACCACATATAATTTGCTTTTTCAGATTAGATTTTGGTCTTGGAGAATTTCGTGTATTACATAATATGTCTAGTCTAATTGAGAAATCCACAATAATCCATCCATACAATATATTGTTTTTACCCAATGAGGATTTACTAAAAAAGGCCTTAAAAACTTGTTCTAAATGCCGTTGTTTTTGTTTTTATTTTTCTTACGAACAAGTCAATGCACCCTTAAGCCATTTTTAGTTATTTGATATGCAAGTGACTTTCACTTAATTTTTGGATATTATAACATTTGAAACGTTGGAAAGAAAGAATGAAAAAAAGAAAAGGGACGTTTCGAATAATGTATGTAATCGCTTATAGCCATAAGCAGGTGTACAAGAGGATTACTTACATCATAAGTGCCCGAGATAAGTTGTAGACCGTGGCGAAAGTTATACTTTGATAAATTGCGACAACGTATGATGGATGGGCCACTAAATGCTGGCTGGCTTTAAATATAACGAACGTGATCAGGGCTATTTTAGGATGTGATCTAAAGTTAACATACGTCAGGGTAAATCTTTACGCATCGTATCTATCGAATCAATGTTTGATGCTATGTTTTGTATAAAAGAATACTTTAATACTATTTATCTACATTGGGTGCAACCATCAAAATTTAATATCAACCAAGTTCAAAGCTTCAATAGAGAGAAATGAAATGAAAAAATGAAAGAGACACATTGGAAAGAAATTTCGTTTGATTCTTGAAGAGCCGGAAAGAAACCTTACCTTATAAAATCCCGAATACTGAAAATTTTGAAGTACGTATAATATGTATGGTTTGTTGATAGGCTAAAATATATTTCTACAAGTACGAAGCGTAACGATGAACAATGATAGTACGATGGATCTTTTTCCATATTCACATAGATGAAATCAGATTACGAATATATTACTTGGGTGTTATTATTTTATCACCGTATCCTACGAACTTTACAGAAGTTATAAATTTAATTAAAAAGAGATTTAAGTTGAACAAGTTCAGTAAAAAGTATTAATGAATTTCCAATTTATCACACTCAGGATAATGTCATAATCCGCTATCAAAAGAAGTGAGATTTAGCTTTTTAATATAAATTATGAACGACAATTTTATTTTTAACCCAATATCCTGTAACACGAAAAGTTTTATTTACAGAATGAACTACTTCTTTCTAATGTTTTATTGACCGAACGAAGTGAGTTCTAAGAGTCGAGATGGCCTAACGCGTGTAAGTAAATAGGACAATAAGTTTGTCCGACGATAACTTGATTACGATGGCAATAAACTTTAGTAGGCGAAAAATTTAGAATAAAGATAATCTTAAGTTTGAACATGAGCGACATCGGTCACTCTAGATAGGGTGAGGGGACAAAAAGAGAGTTCAGTAAACATAGTTTGGTATCAAACGAAATGTCTTGATTTATACATTACAACGCGAGGCGAGCTAGCTCGAAACCTGTAGTTAAGGTTTGACGTTTGTGTTTTTATATAAATCGTTTTTCCCGCATGAGCGCAAAATAGTAAAATATGAATATGAATGAAGGCTCGTTTTCATTTAACATTCACCACGTCAATCAAAATCAATGATTGTTCGTTAATCCTAATGACATCTGGGGAATTTATTTCCGTTCGATTTGCGTGAGATTTTAATTTTGATATTGGTCGTTTCAATAGATCTCATACAATGCGTTATACATAACAATGAGTCCGAATTTTTGGAACGTAATTGGAAATTGATTTTCTATGAATATTTATCAAAATAAGATAAAAGTTGCTTTGCAAATATTCGGTGAACCTTGCAGAAAATTTGCACTGTAGTAAAATGAACAGTCATCAGAAATACCTTTTGAATTTATATGGAGATAAAGAGGAGAAAATTCAATTAAAAACAAATTGTACCATTGACTTAAAGAAAAAAGACTAACTAATTCAGACTGCTTCTTCGTTTTTCAGTCATTTTTGCATAACGAACTTACAATAAGAATTCTGGTTTTCAGATAAATTTTCCTTTATTGCCCTTTATTATCTTTGCATGTTTTCCTTCATTACAGAAAAACTTATAACTGTACATAACTACAATGGATTTGGTATGCATATAGAGTCACGAGGCATTACGTTGGTATCTGCAGTCTATTAGATCAGGTCTCCATTGAGCGTCTTAATACCCGTAGACTAAAGCTATTGACTCATATTATACATATGCGCCTTGGTTATAGCTAAATGATCAGTATATAACAGTATAAATATGTCAGTACAATGTAAAATATTAACATAGGTCACACCCCAAGGAGAACATAGACTCGTAAATTAAAGTTTTCGAGAATCGATTATATTGTAAAAATGCGAAAAAGGTCTCATCTGTTTCGGGTCTTTTCAAATTCAAAATTAAAATAAAAAGTTTTCCTTAAGATATGCGTTAACACAGAATACTACACACGATACTTTAAATTCCAACCAACAACCAAATGCTCCTACGTTTCTGCAAAACTAGTTCGTTGTATAATATATTAAAGATGATCTGTAATTTTGCAAGGAATTTTCAATATAGGTTGCCATGGAGACGATTCCCGCGTGCTAGAATGCGGACTTAGAGGATCTGATATTAAAACTTTTGCTAGATATTTTGTTCGTATCTCCTTGTACAGTGGTATCGATTGTCATAAAGGAATTTCATTATCGAATGAGAGAATAAAATATGCGTTCTATTGTACGAGTATATCACAAAGATATCTTTTAAAAACAAATAAAGAAAGAACAATGATTTAATGTTACCTATTATGAATAATAATGATAAATTTTCAGCACGATTTCAGCGATATGCAATATCCCTATGAATAAAATATAATTTCTGAAGTCTAGTATTTGATCACGTTCAATAAATTCATAGAGGTTAAATTTAAGCGAATATTGCGTTGGCTTAGTGTGTGCCGGTATCATAAAACGATTATGAAGACCCACGTTCTCAAGTTCTAAATAAACTTTCTAGTAATTAAACGAACGTGAAAATCATTCAAATTAGTTTTTCATATTAAAATTTTGCTATAATTTCCAATGTGGTGGGAATCTCATATATTTTCAAACCACGATATAATAATATATTATTACGATGAAATTTTAGCAGAAAAAAGAAAAATATATATATTTGTAATTATAAGCATAATACTCTCTAACCACAGTAATAATAGTCCCATAATATAAAGGAAATTTCATAACATAAGTAAATACAAGCCGAATTTTGCTCGGCACAGCTGGTGTTACAAATTACAATAGAAGATGTTTTGGAGGAATACACGTAAACATTACTTTTTATCATAATAGCATCGCCTTCGGAATAGTAAGTAGTCCCATATTATATTATAAATAAGAAAAGGTAAGAAAGCTTTAATAACGCGAAAATGAAATTTAATTTTAAAGATGAAGTACTAGCTATAGTTGTGGATACGTTATGATAATTCCGTTCAAAAATTAATTCAAAATGTTAGAAAACATTTAGAAGTAAGATCAGTAAGATTAATTATGGTTTTGAAGAATTGTAATTATGATAACATTATTTACATGGGGTTTTAATTTTACGAATCGTCCGCTATATTTTAAAAAATCTCGCCTTTAAAACAAACATTTAAAGATACACTTTTATATTTATCTTGTTTTAAATAACGTCAAATATTTTACTTAACAACAAAATAATACAGCACTTTTAAGTAGTATGTTCATGAAACCATTTCAAACGAAAACACATTGCATCTAATTTTAACTAACATAAAAATATAACAAACGTTCTTACACTGTAAATACACAAGATTTTCATTGTAACGTCGAAGGCGCGCACTGTAACATCTTATATTCAACTTTTACGTGCACTTCCTTTGAGATGGAGCACTTAATGGATGAAATTTGTACACCGCACGTTTCTTTGCACTGTGTAATAAATAATTGTCGATTTCTACTTGTAGTTCTTGGTGAAAAATGTTGTATTTATTTCGAAGAACTGCAACTCGTGATATAATCGCAACGACGTAAATGTATAAAGAATGTCTTTTAATTCTACAGAATCCCATTGCAAAATCATATACTATGATACCGCATTCACAGATAAAATAAAATGGATAGTAAGGATACTCTCAGTCATTTCATCCATCTGCTACCGCCTTCTGTTTGATGGAGTGCTACGGTTATAGACTTAAGTTAATAATAATTTGTCTGGTCTGAATTCGTCATAGTAGAGTACAGAGCTTCAGCGTTTCTCCGTGCATGGTGATCATTATATTAAATTATATTTAATTTTTTTAAGTTATTATTTTATATGCCCTCCAGGAATACTACAACTAAAATGCGTCTTGTTTGATAATTTATAAATAAATTAATAAATATTTGTTTTGTGAAGTTCTACCTAATACTATTCCTTGTTGCATACACAGGTAAACAGACAGTAATTATAACTGTGGAAATGTATATTTGCAGCCATCAGCCTCAGACGCCGGCGCGGAAATGTTGACACACTGTGGAGTAACGGAAATAGAAGTTTATTCCCTTTGTTTCCCGCAATGTGACTTATACTTTAAGAGGCAAATTCAAAATTTATAAAAATATATTTTTTTAGTTTTTGTGTTTACTTCGAGTCAGCTAGGTAATGAAACTCATTATCGAATGCATGGTTACCTAATACGACAAAAAATAATACTAAAAATATATAAAAAATTCTTTACATATTTACAGCGTAGATAATTTACCTGAAAACTCTTTCTTAGAACACAAATCCACTATTCTTAGGAAATGCAAACCTATTCTAATAACCAAAAAAGTGTGAAATCCGTTTACTGCATATTTGTTCAATCACATTCGCATCGTTTGACGGATTTGCATGGAATTTAGGATTCAGAAAGACGAACGAAGCCTGAAAACTCTTTATCTCGATATTTCGAAACATTCATCCAGAACAAAGTAATCCTTCCTCTCATCAGTATTTACACTCCGTAACTACTTCTTTTTCGCAAATTACCTGTAATGCATATCCTTAACTGCTAATGTTAACCTCATTTTCATCCAAAAGTCGTATTAACTGAAAATTTTGTAAAATAAAAATAAAATTAGCCTGAATAATTTTAAGATTTATAAACTAAGGATCAAAGTGGAATGTTACTGTCTCTGACTCAGCTACGAATAACTGCAATATTAAGTCAATGACAAACACTATGAGTGCATACAAATTTACCGAGTAAAATAAACTTCACAACAATTACAGTTCGTTTCTTAATAGAACTCTAAAAAGATGTCAATGTTAAAATAAGTGTAGGCGCGTATTGATAATTCGTCAACCAGATTCATTAACACATTTCGTGCGCTATGTTTATTTCAGTGTCTGTTTAATTAAACGTATTTGATTGATCACAGTCATACCGACCACTACAAGATGACCTCATCTCGCAAAGGTTCTACCTGAATTTCCTTAAAGGTCTGCACCCTATACCAATACCCCACAGTTAAGTACTATACATTGTTTTTTGTATATTTGCTTTCTTCTTTAACTTAGTCTTTGAGTCTTATCACAAGTCTTCTATTATTATTCATGCAAGTCGAAAACTCTTATGCTTTTTGCGTATAATTGATGGTTGGAATAAACTAATAGCGTTCATGAACGCTGCACATTGTCGCTAATTGCTGATCAGACACAATAATGTGTGCGTTTGCGTAGAATTATTCCCGCATAAGTTACAGCTATCCAGCATTGAGATAAATTGGAAATGGGATCGAATTAACTGCGGTCATTATATGTCGGTGATTTGTGTCGCATGCTCGCAATACAGATGGGACCAGGTGGGTTATTGGACAAAAGATTTGTGGACGCGAACACTTATATGTTAATTTCAGCTAATTTTCTCCTACGATTAAAATGAGGTGGTAAATATTAAACAATTTATTCAGTATCCTAGTAATCACCCCGTATACTTATGTACAGGAAGGATAAGCGGCTTACGATAGTATTATAATTATAAAATTGGGACGAAAAACTCTTACTTAAAATACTAATAAATGCACATAACATAATTATACACAACTTAAGCCCCGTTTTGATTATGATTATTTTAGATAAACTGTCATTAGTTATAGATTCATTAACATTAGACAAAATTTCGAACGAATTTAACAATGATGAACGTTGCTCAGAAACGCAGTAGTCACATTTACAAGACGTTTAGCGCTATCGAATAGATAAACAAGCGTTAAAGAGACTCAGAAACCGGGCATAAAACGTACAATATTTGAAATTATGCTGAAATAGATAAGAGAGAAATTTGAAATGTCAAAATCGAAAAGCTATGGTAAAATTGCTTGGCATATTAAAAAGCCATCCTCCGTATCGTTACAAAATATTATGGGCCTTAAATCTCTCCGAACACGTAATACATCAGAGCGGCGGGGAAAGGTAACATCGTCGCTGTGGACCCACATCTTTGATCCATATTTCCTCTCGTTATCGCCGACAGCTCATTTTATTAGGTTACATTACCGCTATTTGCTGGAGTGCAAATATACGCAAATGATCCCGGTTAGCTGGATTGGAATTTAGTGAGATTTAAGTTCTTGCCAACTTATTTTAGCCTCAGAAGCTCTTAGGCTAAAATAAGTTCATAAGAAGCTTTTTAACCTTTTAAAAAAAACTACGTTTAAGTAGTGAAAATCGTCTCATGCTATGTTTCGCTTTGAAATTAGTCGTTTTGACAACGTTACAAAAAAATGAAACTCATGAAACTTATAAACTCAGCAATAATCACATATGTAGATAACTCATTTACAAGTTACTAATATTATAAACTAGCTTCTCCCCGCGCCTTCGCTCGCGTTAAATTCGATGTTAGGTAGATCAATAAAAATACCTACCCTATCATGTAATTTTGTTAATATCCTATTTGTGTACGAAATTTCATCAAAATTGTCTAGTATTTGCGGCTTGATTGACATACAAACATTCAAACTTCCAAACTTTTACATATATGTTTATTATACACACAATAACATCCCAAATTTTTTGGTCAATCACGCCCCAACTACTAACCAGATTTTGATGAAATTTGATTTTTTTAACGGACAAGTTGATAGAATTGCTATTGATCTATCAATACCAAATTTCATGAGAGCGAAGCCACAGGCAGCAGCTACTTATGTGTATATCTTTAAGTTCAAAGCCTTTTCATGGCGAGGTGAAAATAAAACAAACGTGCGTACCGAGTGTGCCGGATTAATAAAGGTCTGAACCCGGTGCCCACTGGTCGCCCCATTTGCATATATTCCCCACTTTAATTTGTAGCTAAATATACCACGTCACGTTAGAATACCGGATTTAAAGGTGTTTTGAGTTTTTAATAAGCTTTTCAACCTTTTTGTCCGAATTAAAAAGATTTTTGAAATAACAACGCTCTGTTACGTAAATTTGTTGCTACATAATTTGCACCTGTGTGATGACTTTTAAAAAATATAAGATACCTAAGTGAGGCTACGTAACATAGCCACCAAAACTTTATAGGAACTGGGCCTTAGTATCAAAGAGTCTGTCGGTGGAGTTAGTTGTGTTGTGTGTTACACTATTATGGAAATCCAAGTTGAACTTCAATTGGGGGAAGAAGACGACGAGGGAATCATATTTGCGTTTAGTGAAGAAACATTTACACTTGTAATATTTTGATGACATGATATGCAGGAAATACTTTGGGCTGAATTAAATACAGTTTGATTACTTATTAAATTTACTGACAAAAACAATGAGTTAATTTTAAAATGTTTTGAAATGGGTCACCCGAAATATTTGGTAGTCAATAAAACCAAATCAGACGGTGTTCCGATTGAGTTTTATTCATTTGAGAATAGATATTATTAAAAAATAATGAACTATGATGAACTTGAATAGGGACGTTCACTTTGACCGTCGATATCCGCTATCTCATACTTCGATACAATACTAAATATTTCACTTTTTGCTATTGCTCTCGACCGTGCGCTCAATTTTCTTAGCATCATTTCAATGTGTTTTGTAAATGTCGATATATCATCTGTTTCATTAACGTCTATAGGATTTAATGCTTCCAGGCCACTATTACTCCAACTATTTTGGCTTTCTTGTCTTTCCTTCTTTCTCTTTCTGTTCTCTCTAATTGAATTTTCGGAACTTTTTCTTAGTGGAATAAATATTTCTTCTATAGAGGATGCTCCTAGTATAGGCTCCACTAAAAGAGTACTATGTAGTGACTCCTCTACGCCATCAGGAATATCTTCATGTTCAAATTCTGGGGAACTATTAGTATCTTCGTCTTTAACACCGGCGGAACTTTGTAATTCTGATTGTGTATTTTCTAAAAAATTCATACGTTCATAAAATTGCCACTTTGAATTTTTATGTGGTGTTGCACCTCTCATCCAATGTTTTTTTTTGCGCTTAAATCTGTTGTAGGAGTCCTTAATTAGCTTCCATTTTTTACGGCATTCTGAATCTGTAATATTTATAATATTAATACATTTTAGCTTCAAATGGAGAAACACATGCTTCACTATCATTCGCATCTCGTTCATCACCTTCTTAAATTGTTCACAATGTTTAAAAAAAATTAAAGATGTTTCAGAGGCAATTTTAAAGCCTATTAAAATTTGCGTAAGAAATTATTTTAGGTGTATTATTATATGAAGGTTTTTTGAGAAAATCGGTGTTTTTTGGGAACGTCGCGACGTTCCCAAAACTAAATAATAATGTAAAATAAGAATATATGTATAATAAACCACATCTAAAATCATTTTTATTCAATATGGAATATACTCGCATTTAAATAAACACAAGAAAATACAAAACATAAAATAATTCACCTGTTTTATTAACGGCTTCAGCTATACTTTTCCAAATACTGTCTTTTAATTGTTTGTCTTTGTGTGAATCTAGTTCTATATCGTATATCGGAGGGTGCCGTCTGATCAGTTCAACCAGGTGTTCACAATCTTCGTCAGAAAATGTAGTCATAATTTCCAATAAACGTGCGTATAATTCCACTGCGACACGAGACGCTACTGCACAAGGGCAGCAAGTGTCGCGCTGTCTCCTGTCTCTGTCGCACTCGCCAACTATCATATACTCGAACAATGCCTAACGTCAAGTAACGGTCGCGGTCTCCCGTCGCAGTCTTTTGTCTCGCTCAGTTACCTGTGTCGCGACGCCAACCACGACCTTTATATTCCAAAGCCCATTATTCTTTAATTAAGTAAAAGCTAGTATAGTATTATATTATCTGTGGTAAAAGTTAGGTCTTGTCCCAATCCTGTTTATTTATTGTGTCTTCAAATAATAATCGACTCGGTATCTTAGTAGCATAACGTGATAGTAATAATATTTACAAGCTAAAATCTCACATCACTTTTGATATAAAGTACAAAATGTTCAAAATACAAAGTACAAAAGGCTCTAAATTATATAAAACTTTCTTTTGAATATGTCACTTAATTGTTAGTTAACGAAATGTTAATTACAGCCTAACTATAGAAAGGTATAATGTATCATTGGCTTTATTAGAAACTTTAGTCCTATTAACTTTGATTTGGAAGTATTTGCTATAGAAATTAATGTCAAGTCAAAGGGCCTTTAATTAATTAACAGATATTTGAGGTTGTGTCTCCTTGTTAGCGATGGTATTGAACGTAACTTGCGTAACTATTAACCACTAACTAGTTGATATTATCGTATCAAACCATATTTGCTGTTTGAATTAAATTAGATATCGTGTCATAACCAAAGCATTATTATTAATAAATAACAATATATGTATATCGCATAGTAACTAGTAAGCCAACCATCGACCTAGCGTCATATAATTAACTTCGTTTGTTACGCTTAACGTTATAAATGTTAATATAATTTGCGTTGAATAGTATTATGCCTTTCTTTTTAAATTGAATGCAAGCATGCTTGCCGAACGCTGTGGTATTCATACTAAGCTTGAATTTATTAATTCATGTATTCATACAAGTAAAGAAATTGAACCTGCAGAAATTTAAAAGAATACTCGCATTAAACACTAATAATAAACAACAGAATAGGTTTTAACATTATTAAAGAAGTGTCATAAACATTGAAATATAGTCTGATTCAAATCTTCTGTCTTCAGAATTGCTCTCTGATGAACACAACAGCTACTTTAAGACTGCGTTTAGGCCCGGTTCCTAAAAACGACAAAACGTCATAGTATATCACATACGAATTATTTTAAAATCAACAATCAACAAATCAGAACCAAGTTTTGGTAGTTATTTTAACGCCACGATATTATAGATACGCTTTAGACTTACGCCTCGTTAAGTTTTACTTACCGTAAGTAAAACGACACGTTTTATTTTTATAGGAAACTAGCTGTGCCCCGCGGTTTCGCCCGCGTATATAGCCCAAACGTAACTAACACGACTTTCTTTTATATATATATATATAAGATGGTCATTAGACAACGACCGCGACAGTAACAAAAAATGACAGACATTATGTCTGATACGACACATAACTAATTATATTGCCACAATAAATTTTGTAAGTTTACACACTCGTATACATACAGAAAAGACTCGATATATAACTACACTAATCTGCCCTTCGCAATTTTGACCTAGACATACTTACTTACTATAAAATAGGTATACATAGGTCTTAAGTATTTCGTTCTGTGAACTCCACGACTACTAGTAAGAAACAGTTTATATTCAAGATGATAACATGTCAGAGCGAGTGACATGTGGCAAGAACACGACAATATCTTACACCGAAGCAGGCGCGGTGATTAATGTTATAATATATCATTATTACACGTGTCCCGGATATTACAGGTTTATTAAACGCATGTAAATTAGCTATCTCAATGCTTTTATGACGAAATTCATCTATTTTTGGTATATTATTTCATCCAAAATATTACTGTAACTTAATTCGACAACGATATAAAAATATTTCTTACATTCTCCTCCCATTTCATTTAGCCTGTAAACAAAATCAAATTTATAGTAGCATCAGACCAAGAGATTCAATTATTTTGAATTATTTATTTTTAATTTGAATGGAGCGGTTCATAACTCTTGCACTGAATTATTAAACTTAAGTAATGGTATTGCGTTCGAAAACACGTTAAAATTCAATTAAATAATATGTCTGACCGTAGGCGAAACAGAATGGAAGGTTCGTAATAGAATTTTTAATATCGCGCTATCTCCTGTAATATCTTTCGCCCCGCTGTACTCCTAATCAAATTAAAAATTCATCGAGAATTCGCCTTCGGGTGGGAAAAAATTGCTTGGTTATAACAATCCTGACGATGTAGTAGTAGATGAAAACATTCCTTTTATGATGAAAAATTTTGTTTACTTCTCTTTATTAAACGACTAAATCCCTTCGATGTTTCGACGAGATATTCCAAATTTCCTTGGAGATAAAATACACTTATTTCGTCTGAAATATAAAAATAAATACTTCAATATACTTATATAGTGTATCAGCTAAAATAAATGTTGTTTAACTTTGAAGCTTGAAATACAGTTTCGCTTCCCTAATTAGATATACAGGTGGTTCATTATTGGTTTATTATGCTTTTGTAAGATATTAATATTGAATATAAAAAAAACACTTAAAATCATCAAAAATAATTCGATTACCCCAGATTCATTGTGGAAGAAAATCAAGAAAATAAATAATAAATTTTGACAACTGTTTCTGTTGGACGGTCATTTCATTGTACCAACTACCAAGATTGTATGGAAATCTAGTCTTTTAAATTTGGAAGCTTCAATATTATCCTAGATTTATATAACCCGTATAAAGTATGTACAAATTAGCCTTATATGCCTCATTTTCATTAAAAGCTTTATAAAATATTTATAGTGTTGAATGTCCACATAATAAAAAGAAAATAGCGTGCGATGTAAAAACCAAATTGTCTCACTACACTAAACATTTTTAAACATTAAATCTTTTTGCAACCTCACGTATTCAGTCTAGACGCAATAAAAGTAAAAACATTGAATTTTCTATTTCCAACAAACAAGGCTTATGTCTGACGAGAAACGTGAATTTCGTTGCTTGCGGGTAACTCTTTTTGCGCCTTATTTGTTGCCATTTAATGTTTGTATTGTTTGTGTAATGTCGGGTGGATCGAAAACTTTATTTGTGTCAGCCATTAAACGCTCATTCTGCGATAGTCCATGTTTTATTGCATACACTACATTT
>LQNK01000454.1:498395-569607 GCA_001586405.1 Phoebis sennae | reverse complement strand
ATCCGCGTTTAAAAGATTTTCACTATCCACTTCCTCGCATTGAAGATATTTTTGCAGTGCTCGGGGGAGGCGAGCAGTTCACTAAACTCGATTTATCCCACGCATATCAACAGGTGTTATTATCTGAGGAGTCTCAACCCATGACAGCGATCACTACACACGTAGGAACTTTTGTTTATAAACGTGTTCCTTTCGGCATAAAGTGTGTACCTGAAAATTTCGAAAAATTAATTGAAGAAACATTGTGTGGATTGCCGTCTACTGTAGTATTTCAGGATGATATCTGTGTAACCGGTAAAGATAAACAAACCCGCATTAAGAATTTAACTGCTGTTCTAGAGAGATTGAAATGTGCTGGCTTGCGAGTTAATTGGTCTAAATGTGAATTTTTAAAAGATAATGTTACGTTTCTTGGATATACTATAAACAAGTTCGGTTTACATACAGATGTTAATAAAATTAAAGCAATTAATGATGCGCCGGCACCACAAAATGTTTCACAATTAAAAAGTTTTTTAGGTTTAGTAAACTTTTATGGTAAGTTTTGTATTAATATGAGCAGTATTTTAAAGCCTTTATATAATTTGTTAAAGAAAGATGTAAGTTGGTTTTGGAGTAAAGAATGCGACCGTGCGTTTACTCGTATTAAAGAAGTTTTATGCAATGCCCCGGTTTTGGCGCATTACGACCCCGCCTTGCCTTTAATTTTGTCCGTGGACAGCAGCGCGTACGGGCTGGGCGCTGTGCTCACGCAGCGCTACCCCGACGGCGCGGAGCGGCCGGTGTGCTGCGCGTCGCGCACGCTCACTGAAGCGGAACGTAATTACTCTCAGCTTGATAAGGAAGCCCTAGCTATTATTTTCGGTGTAAGTAAACACCACCAGTATTTGTATGGTAGGTATTTTATTTTAAGAAGTGATCATCGTCCGTTAAGTTATATTTTCGCTAAAAATAAAGGAATACCTCAAACTGCGGCGAGTCGATTACAGAGGTATGCCGTTCGGCTCGTTTGATATAGAATATATTTCTTCTAGTAAGAATTGTTTTGCTGACGCCTTATCTCGTTTACCTTTGCATTCGAGTTACGGTAAAACTAGTTCAGAAGAAATTATAAATTATTTTTGTTTCATTCGAGAACAATTACCCATTACATTTAATGTAATAAAAAGTGAAACTCAAAAAGATAGCTTGTTAAATAAAATTATCGGATTCATTAAATTTGGTTGGCCGGATCGTTTGGACGATAACGATTTTAAATCATTTTATATTAGGCGTGAAAATTTATTTTTAGAACACGGTTGTTTAGTTTGGGGATATCGTATCGTCGTGCCCGGTAGTCTTCGTAGAATAGTTTTGGATGAATTGCATACAGCACACATCGGCGTAGTTAAAATGAAACAACTAGCTCGCAATTATGTGTGGTGGCCGGGACTCGACTCGGACATCGAAGCCGTTGGCCGCGAGTGCGCGGCGTGCGGCGCCCAGCGCGCTCAGCCGCCGCCCGCGCCGCTGCACTCCTGGCACTGGCCAACGGAACCTTGGAATAGGTTGCATATAGATTTTTTGGGCCCGTTCAAGGGTAAATATTATGTTGTTCTTCTCGACGCACACTCTAAATGGATCGAGGTTGAAACTGTATCTAGTACTTCAGCTTTGATTGTTATTAACTTCCTGCGTAAAATTTTTGCACGATTTGGCCTGCCTAAAAGTATAGTTAGTGACAATGGTCCTCCTTTTTCGTCCAGTGAATATTTTGATTATTTGAATAAAAACGGAATTAAAAGAATTTTAGTTGCTCCTTATCATCCCTCGAGCAACGGAGCGGCTGAAAATGCCGTAAAAACTGTCAAGTCTGTTTTAAAGAAGGCCTTCTTAGAAAGGGAAGATATTGACATCGCGTTGTGCAAATTTTTATTTACTTACCGTAATACAGAACATTGCACAACGCAAAAGGAACCCGCTGTGGCACTTTTAGGTCATAGGTTACGGGGTAGGTTAGATCTCTTGCGTCCAGAGACCGGTAACATAGTTCGCGATAAACAAATCACACAAGAAATGCGTCGCGGAGGTTCATTGCGTGATTTTAGTTCAGGCGACCGCGTGCTCGTGCGACATTATAATGATAATATTTCTAAATGGAAGGAGGGTGAAGTCTTGGATAAGACTGGACCCGTATCATATGTCGTAAAGACTGATGACAATCGAATATGTAAGCGTCACGTTGATCAATTGTTAAATAAGCCGATTTCTAAGCGACACTCGTTGTCATTAATTAACGAAAACGTAAAAGATAATACGAATAAAAGTTTAATTATAGAGAATTGTGAAGATAACACAGAGTTGTCTCAAAATCCAGAAAAAGATCAAACGTCCTTGACCACTGATTCATTGATTAAACAGGATGATAAAGTTTTAGTATCGCATTCTTCACCCCAACAATCAAAACAAAAGAAATATTATGCTCCAAGTACCATACAATTAAGACCCCGTAAGAAAAATTAATGGTTAAAAGTGAATAGTTTTTTTATATGTATTTCTTTAGATTTAATTGTTTGTAAACTTGTTGTATTACAATTGTTAAAGAGATATTTATCTGTTAAAATTAATAATTGTACTGATAAGTTATCAATTGTGGTTATGTGTAAATTATAAGAATAAGTTTACTTTACAATTAAATTGATTGTTTTGATGATGTGTTAGCATTTAAGTAATATTATGTACTACTAATTTTAAGGGGGAAAAGTGTAATGTCGGGTGGATCGAAAACTTTATTTGTGTCAGCCATCAAACGCTCATTCTGCGATAGTCCATGTTTTATTGCATACACTACAGTTTGGTCACAGTGGTCTATCCATGGTCAATATACAACATCTGAAGCATGATTTTTCCTCAGCATTAGATATATATTAAGTCTCTGTGATATCTGGAACGCAGCCATAAGTTTAATATTGTCTATGTCTGTGCCTGCTGTGCTGACATTACGGCTCTCTCGCACTTCTTTCCCTTGTCAGCCGTGGTCAAGTAATAAACGCATATTAATTTGATTTAAAACACCACAGCCTCAATTTGCCCCAACGTTCAGATATTCCTGGGGGACTTGACATTGGCAGAATCCATCTTCGATGGGAAGCCATTCTTTCGATTTGATGACGTTCTTTTTTTTTATAAATGAAGCATGAAGCATGACTCAAAGAAAAGTGAGGGTAGTTGTGTTATCACGCCAATGCGACGTTCGAGTATGGTGCAAGAAATACTAATGTTTTGAAAACTTAACGTTGGCGAAATGCTGAGTGCCAGGAACAAAAGAAGAGGGGAAAAGTTCCACTGCAATTTTTTTTTTATAATGCAGCATACCCCTTTTATTTATAGGACTAACAGGTGACGCGAACGGGGAGAGATCAGGCACAAGACTGACGGCTTTACGTGCTCTCCAAAGCACGCGGGCACTCCAGCACCGCTAACCTCCTGACTTAGGGCTGCTACTGAGACTTTTTTTTATCTCAATAACATTTTTGGTCCCGTCTGGGAATCGAACCCGAGACCTCACGATCTGTAGTCAAAGATGCAACCACCAGACCAACAAGGCAGTTATTTATTACGTTTACGTTAACACATTGCATTATAGCATACGAGTTACTCCTAAAACAACCCTCCAGAGAATAGGTAATTAATTGTTGCAGATGCTTGTAACGGTTGATATTATAGCATTATTGATTAATATACACTTTCCTTCTTTTGGAATAAAAGACGCAGGAAAGTCACGTTTCGATAACTAAATGTTATCAATATATCTTAGGGTGAGCCAATGTACACCGATATTATTACCAGACACGCCTAATCATTTTACTTGATTGGTTTCGCTGCGCCCACCTCCTAAATTGTATCCGTAAATAAGTCAATAAATAATGCTACAAAAGGAGAATTTGATCAGCGATACAATGTAAAGCTATACTATAAACCAACAACTATAAGATCTCGATTATATTTCAGGTAGTTGTTACCCAAAAGTTTAAAGGTTAATTCTAAACATAACCTTCATATTCAGGGCCTCCATAAGGACAATGGAATAATCCGCCCTCGTAAATTTGAATTACTCAAACACATTCTCCCTTTCTTATGGGTCTTAATGAACCTTCTGTTAGGCTTACAAAATATCGATTGACCTACTTATGAGATGAAATCAGTGACACGTTTTATAGCCTATGACTTTCCAATCAGTTTTATCTGATCGCAAGTTCTTAGAAGTCTGAAACTCCCCGAGGTCATGATATTACAATGTATGCTCGCTGAGGAGACTGAAATTTTAAAAACTGTAATATTTTCAAGGAAGTCAAGTCACGCTCCGGCGAGAATGGTTATTGTCTATATAAATTTAAAATGCTGTTGAGACTTGTCGGTGAATATAACAACGGTAACCCTTTGCCCCTAATTCCTCTAATTGGACGGATTTTATTCCAAATTTTAAAAAATGTTATCTGAATAATAAAATGAAGCAATTTATAAAATTACTAATGAACCCGGACTTCCAAAAAACTTATCTTGAACCGCTGTTTCGACACAATAGGGCTGGATCGTGTTTTCTTTTCAAAAGTTCTAAATTTCTTCTTATTCCCGTAAAACCGATGCTAAGGATAAGGCACCCAAAAAATAATATTCATTTCTAAAGATGTTAATATCAACATTGTGGCATTATTAAGAAATAAAGAAGTTTAATTTCCCAAAACACATGAAATAGGGATAATATCCGTAAAAAAATCTGTTCTCGCGGATAGAAATGCAAACATTGTTCGAAAGTTTACTTTAATACGATAGTTACGATTAATGAGCCGCGACTCGATTCGCCCAGTGGGGACCAACGGAAAGAATTTGCATTTAAAGTATATTCAAAAGTGTGCCACGAAAACGACAAAACTCCCTTAATCTATTTGTTTCCAACCAATTTTACGTTATTCAGAGTGGTAATCAGGCATGCTTTGGTACGAAGTAGACAGACCCGGATGTAAGGGGCAGCGGGGAGGAGGGAGTCAATAAGCTACAAAGAGGCATAAGCCTAGAGTTATTTAACTAGTATGCGTATATACTACTTTGTTGTGACACAATAATACATGTTAACGGATCAGGTTTGTTACTTTGTAAATTTTCACATTTGACGGTTGACCAAAACAAACATAACCTTTCCTTCTTTGAATTACTGAATATTTAAATTTAAAATTGTCATTGTGCTGGCTTTGGGCTAACATTAATAAATAAATAAACATTCCATTGTGTTAAGTATGTGTGTTTTGAAGTAATCATAATATACATTTACCACAGTTAGAATAAATACTATACGTTACCAAATTAAGGGTTAAAATTATAAATTCACATTTTAAAATATTATTAAACTCGCAAAAGATGTCCAAGTTTGCATAACTTTTACAAACGATCTTCCAAACAAACGTAGGCTTAAACTTTGCTCTTTAATGTCTTCTTAATGAGTTCCGAAAAAATATTTTCCTTTAAAACAATATAATTTATGATGTAAGTGTAATGAAAAATGAAAAAGATTATAGGAGTTTTTTATGTAAATTTTCATGAAATATTCACCGACATTTAAATAATGAACGTATTTACGAACTTTAGCACATAAAATGCTTTTCTTTCTGAATAAAAGTGTATTTAAGTCTTTAAAAACGTTAAGTCTGGTTTTGGGCCATGGACGAATGAATGAATTTTCTTTAAAATGGCAGGGTGCAGACGCTGAAGTTCACCCAATGTTGGGTATAGGCCTCCTCATGCGCTTTTTAAAGCTGGCGATCCTATATGCCAGACGCATCCACGATTTCACATCCCACATCACGTATCCCTGAAACACTGGTTATGTTGTCGGACCATCTTGCTTTTGGTTTTCCCAGCTTACATCGGCCAGTCCATGGTCTCCATTCTTCCACTTTTAGCGCCCCACAACTTCTTCGGCACATATATCCTACCAACCTCCATTTTAGCCTGCTTATTTAAATTAAGTTAGAGTTAAGAGTTGGTTGTCCTCGTATAGATATCGTTAGATACCCGGTCAAAGTGATGGCTCTAAAGATAAGCTCAAAGCTTGATAATTGGAAAATTTTAACGAAAGCCTAGTAAAAAAATATTGCAACAACTTTATACCTATTTTATGTCTTATTTGTGTTTGTCGAGAGTAATGAAGTTATAAACCCTCTTCACTTTTGTACGCGTTTGCGTGCTATTATACCTATTGCCACCGTCCTGATGGACACTTACCTATATATTTATATTATTGTTTTAAAAACCACATATTTTCATTACAATTGCCTTTTACGAATTACATAATTTATATAGTCTAAATCAATATGTATTTAAGAATAAACAACACTTTTCTATAAAAAAACCATACTTGGGTTCTATAAGTTAGTAATTTCGCAAGGAATTTTATAAATAATAGGCAGCGTTGCTTTTGATTAACATTTATTTGTACATATAACCTAATAAGAAGCTAACTACAAAATAATACGAATGCTACACCTAGATACAATAGTAATAAAACAGATTTGTTCATCGATGTCCTCTACTCATTCTATAAGTAATACATATGTAATCTAGCAACATTAAAAAAGATAAAATCATTTTGATATGATAACACCGATCACAAGAATCCGCTACAGGCGGTAAAAGTTTATAAATGCAGGGTGTTACCAGTTCAAAATACAATATTATTAAAATGTGCATGAAATTAATGAGCAACATTTTAACTTTAATAAAATATTATATAATATTATATTCATAAATAAAATACTCAT
This sequence comes from Phoebis sennae, assembly GCA_001586405.1. Classification (NCBI taxonomy): domain Eukaryota; kingdom Metazoa; phylum Arthropoda; class Insecta; order Lepidoptera; family Pieridae; genus Phoebis; species Phoebis sennae. The sequence continues at coordinate 562,813 of LQNK01000454.1, read as the reverse complement.
CATTGGTGTTTCTCCTCACTGAGATCGGAATAATATTTTCGTGCGTCATACATAAACTCGTGTCTTGATAATAATTAAATATGTCGTAGTCATAACATTTTATTTCAAAACTTTACGCACTTAATTTCATATATCAAGCCTGTCATCAAAATATCGCTATTTATTTGAATAATTATACTGCATTTTCTAATAATAGAAAATTCCAAAGAAAGCCAACAACGTTTGCAATATTGGCTGTATCATGACCCTGTAATAAAAAACCTAACGTAATTATAATAACAACCATTATTTTCTACCTATAAATGCACAGATAACCTAGTTGAAAGGATCTGGGGAGCTTAACTCAAACTTCATTTAACGAAATAATATCAGATAAAAATATTTACAACGAAAACTACATCCAAAACGAATACAGATACAAAATTTCATAATAAAACGCGATAAATTTAGTACAACAATGATACTAAGATTGGTTTATTATAAATCTCCTACAACTTCAATTTACTGTTTCTAATTATAACGTCATAAATGTTTAACGTTAAAATTTTAACAATCAGTGATCGCGTAGCGAATCGAAGATAAAATAAAATAAACATTTGTGTCCACCATGTACATATTACAAAAAACTTTTCATATTAATGAATAGTATAATTATAAATAATTCACGAGGAACAAATATTATTGGCACTGATAATATCAGTTATACAAATATTACACATATAATTAATGTGTATTAAAGACGCCTATCTAAAAAAATTGCAGGCATCATTCATAAATAGGTCAATCTATTCGCCAAAACATTCCATACTAGCATGAATACAATAAATATCACAAAAACTAACCTCTAAACAGGAAGACGGGGCAAAAAAATAGCGACCACCAAGCGAACATGCAATACACACGGGATTTAAGTGCTCTAAAGTGAATAAATGTACTACAACAATGTATGGAAGCGCCAAGAATCAAAAATGCTTCATCGACAATGACGATCATTCGATCGAAGGAATCGAATGAAGATCATTCGTTCACAATCACTCGTTCAGCACACATTGCGGTAGCGTGTTGCCTACGTACTAGGTGCATTATGGGATAAAAGGCGGGGCTCACTAAAACAAAGCGAATAAAACAAATCAAACGGGTAAAAAGTGCATCACGTCAAAAATAGAAAAAAAAACGTATCTAAGAAGTAAAATTTTTTCGATTTTTTTTCGTTTATATATTTTTTTTATTCGTGTATTTTCTAGAAAAACGCATTCTTTTACAAGATAACTAGATGACTGTAGAGTATCGGAACGCTCCCACGCCCGCGAGCGCGCGGCCGTTTGAGTATTCCGAGACTCGATGCGGCCACATTAGTGGGGGCACCGTAACTATTTTAATAACATTTACCAGCTGACATGAATTACGCACTTTCAGCAAAGAAAAATATGTCAAAACACTACTAACAATTTCGACTTGCAACTAGTGAAATCAACTCTACTTGACCATTAATCGATTAGATGTTTTAGTTCGTTTAAAACCCCCTCGATTGCAGTGTTGCCACCTTAGCCCTTTTGCAGCTAAATCGAGCCCTTTTTTTGAATAGGTGAATCCCAAAAGGGCAATATAGCCCTTTTTCAGGATTTGGCTTGTAATACGACTTTTTTGCTGCCTGTTAAATCAGTTCAATAGACAATCGTAGCCCTGTCAGGACCAATACTGTCAAGCCCCTTTTTTCTGGAATCTCGGGAAATCTAGCCCTTTCTGCTTTCTGTCTACCCCAAAATAAAACCTGAGCTGGCAACACTGCTCGATAGTCCGCGAATGCACTATGTTTTAGTATCACACCCTGTAGGATCGGCTCGGCGTGCCTTGTGCCGCGCCGTATGGCTCGCATACGGCGGCCAAGCGCCGGCATACCGCGAGTATACCACAAGCCCTGTGCCTGTCGCCACATAATTCCCCAGAATTTTCGTACGAAATACGAGATTCCCATGAGCGAAACCTCGATACGTCAACGTCGAGGACGTCCGGTTATCGTTTTGCGACGTTTCATAGAGACGAGATGCTGTATCGTTAAATCAATTTGACAGGAAATAAATCGACAATGTGAAGTCTGTAAGGAAGGTAAGAAACCGCAATCGAAAAGTGGGCGGGTAGTAAATTATACTCCATACCGCCAAAACTAAATATGTTTGTAAACAAATCTTGTCAAAACGATTCCATGATTTTAGTATATAATATGACAGCATGTATATGTAACATATACTTTTACATATAATGCCGCGATATTACTGTTTAATTTTACACATATAATTAAAATACGTATCAACTAAAATAAAAAATAAATGTATATTATAAATTTGCAATAGAATAAAATAATAATTTTTTAATCAATCTAATGCTATTACGAAGTTATTTGACATATATTTAAAATTTCTTCTGATTTCTACTTTTGTATTTAATAAATGTTACATTTATAACGGATGAAAGAATAACTGATTAAAAAATAAATATAAATCTAGATAACTCAAAATCCATTATACAGTATGTTGTCCCTGAATAGAGAAGTCAGATAAAAACGCGTCACTATATAGTTAACGAAAATCACTTAAAAACCATAGAGTAATCGATATCCATAGCTAAAAAGAGAAAATATTATTAATGAAAATCACTGCAGAAACCACAGATATCTAAAAAATCGGTTAAAATTGAATTGACATTTCTCGTTTACAAGATACACGTAGTGGTATGGAGTAGGTAAGGTTCGTCTCTACATGATTGGTGTGTAATGGTTGTCTAGAGTTGACATACTGCGGCCTGTTGGGGGCAGCTACTCTGCGCCTGCGTCCTCACTGATTGTCTCGCCCGCTTTCTCTTGGGAAATGTTTTGACCTGTAATACGAAATATATATTATTGGTTGTGCCTCGCAGTTTCATCCATCCATAGGATTTTCGGGTTAAAATTGACCTTTGTGCCTTTCTCGGATTCCAAACTATATTGGTACAAAATTTCATCCAAATCGGTTCAGGCGTGAAACAGAGACAGACTAGAGTTACTTTCGCATTTATTATATTACTATCTGAGCTCCGCGGTATCACCCGCATATACTTTGCATTCTCGTCCTTCTTCGGTTTTCAAAGAATCTCTGTACAAAATTTCATCCAAATTGGTCCAGAAATTTCGGAACCTATTCAATCCAAACAAACAAATAAAAATGTTTCCGCTTTATAATATTATTGTAGAAAACAACGTCTTTATTTTATTAGCATTGCTGAAGATTGATAATATTTCTATGTATAAAGCTCATAAAAAAAATGAGTTTATATTAAATGAACACATTATCCCTGATAAACATATTATATGCTATGCTATGAGCTAGTCTAAGTACATATTTTAAATCGATCGTACCCTTTTTCGCTGATGAAAGTATGCACTTCTTGCAGCTTATGAAGAAAAAGGAGACACGTTGGAGTTGGGGGTGGAGGGCATGAGGTCCATGGTCTTGCACACCCAGCCCGCGATGTCCACGCGCTCCGCCTCCGCCGAGCGGATCCACTCGTGGTTCTGGATCATCGTTATTTTTGCATTAAACATTTTTAAAACCAACCAAAAAGACACACACACATACTGACACAAAAAATACTCACACTACGGTTTATCGGTAAAATAATTATTAATGTATATTTTTTTATTATATTATTTCTTTTTAATTGTGTGTAAATTATATGTAATTTCTTTTTAAGTATATGTAAGATCAGTGTATCATTATATTGCTTTTATGTAAAGTTACCTGGAAGAGATCGCTCTAAAGCGAGAAGGTCTTGTATAAACTTGTTTTTTTTTAAACTACAACTAAAATAAAGGCAAAAACATTACATTTTACTGTAGTTTAAAAAAAAACCTTTTTCATTCAATAAGTATAAGGCAATCAGGCTCACCATCAGCGTTTTGAGGTCGGCTCTCTCGTCGGGGTTCTTCTTCAGGCAGCGGTCCACGAAGTCCGTGAACTCGTCCGAGAACACGCCGCCGGGCAGCTTGGGCGGCGGCTCGTTCACTATGTAGTCCAGCAGCTCGAATATCGCCATCGGACGCGGCGAGTTCGGAGCCTACAATGTCATTTATTATACATGTGTTATGATGAACTGACTGACTGCCTTGTTGGTCTAGTGGTTGCATCTTTGACTACAGATCGAGGGGTCTCGGGTTCGAATCCCGGGTGGGGCCAAAAAAAAAATGTTATTGGGATTTTTCTAACACAGAAATCTTAGTAACAGCCCTGAGTCTGGAAGTTGGGGGTGCTGGAGCACCCCCGTGCCTCGGAGAGCACGTGTCGCCGTCGGTCCTGCGCCTGCTCTCTCACCGGTCGTGTCGGTCTGCCGTCCCATCGGGTTATGAGAGTAAAAGGAATAGACAGTGCACGTGTATTCGCGCGTACACTTGTGCACTATAATATCTCCTGCGCAGCTGGCTAGTCTCTGTTGAGATTGGCCACCATGGCCGAAATCGGTCTGGGGAGCTATAATATAATGATGAAATAAATTTTATTCTTATTCTTATTTATTCTATTTAATAAAATAAATATTCTGGAACATGTCATCATTACCATCATCATTATATCTATACAATACTATGCCATCTAAGCAAAGCTTGTACTAGGGAAGCTAGATAGACAAACTTTACTGATAGACATATATAAACATCCTTTTTTATAAATACATATATTCTATACATAGATAAACACCCAGGCAGTAGAAAATTACAATGTTCATCACATCATAGTTTTCTACTCGTGGGGATCGAACCCACACCCTTCGACGCCACATCTTAAATTTATTTAAAAAATAAGTAATTATTAAAATAAACTTCCACATTAAATTACAAAAGAAAAGTAAATATTAAAAACCAATCCCAATGACGAAACAACAACAACATTATATTTTACCTGTCCCGGCGAGTGGTCTTCATTCTGTCCCCCAAATATAGCCGCTAACGTCTTGGCATCAGGCGGTGGTATGGGGTACATGCCGATCGCCATCTCCACCAGGGACAGCCCCAGCGACCAGATGTCTGACTGTACTGAATAGTGAGTGCCTTGCAGACGTTCAGGCTGAAAATCAATTTAGTAGATACATATTTTTTTTAATGTTAAAGCAGGCTAGCGAGGCATGAGGTTCATCTGATGTTAAGTGACTGACTGCAGTCCATGAACATCTACAACATACCATTACCGCTTATCTTGATTTATTTGTAAGAAAAACCACACTTCATTAAGTTCCTCAAATAATACATTTACACTACACTGTATTTATTATTTTTTAACAAATTACACGAGTTTTAAACACTATCTGGCTATGTGTAACATATAATAATTTTTGTAAAATTACTGAATATGAAGTGTAAACTGTGGAACTGAGTGCAATGGTTTTCTTTACAAATAATCAATTAAAAGAAAATTATTTATTGGCTGTAATCTATCCACATACTCCTAACAAAAATGCCACAATGATGCTGAACGTGAATAAAATGAAATATATACATTTTGTAGTTTTAAGCCACTTGTTAAATTTTAATTTTAGTTATATCGTCATACTGTAGTAAATAGATGAATTCTCAATTTGTTGGCGAATTTTAAAGATCATCTTAACAATGCTAATCTAAATCCTTTCTAGTACGGTTTTTTTTAATGTCCAATCATTGATTAGTCTCGCTTAAGGTAGCATAGAATAAACACAGAAATCAAAAGTTAATATACCATCATTATTATTATAAAATCAAGTAGATTTCCGTTTAAAAATTATTCCAGCCAAATTTTTTTATTTACTAAAGTTCCTCAAACAAACCTACCGACATATAACTCCTAGTGCCGACAAAGGAATTAGCCATAGAGTCAATAAGCTGGCCCGACACACCAAAGTCACAGATCTTAATCTCTCCGTTGCTGTTCACCAGTATATTGGACGGCTTCACGTCGCGGTGCATTATCGCGTGCTTGTCTCGCAAGTAACTGAGACCCTTTAATACTGCAGATGTGATTGTTCCTGAAATATACAAAATATATGTGAGCCTACGTGAATAGACTCATCCTGGGCGGAGATGCAAACAACTACATCGCACACCACTCAACACCAGGTGAGATCGCCGTCATATATATCTTAGATAGAAAAAAATATTTGCCACACCATTTTCGGTCATTTGGCTGATGATTGCTAAATGTAAAAGGAATCATTTCACTCTAAAAAAAGCTAGCACTCTGATAAAAAAAGTCCTAGAAATCTTAACTGTCTGTTAACAGCTTAAAGTAGGAAGTTTATTAGTATAGATGAGACTTGTCAAAATATCGGAAGGTATAAGAAAAGCAATAGTGCCAGTCCCACATTATCATACATTTTAAAATAATTCAAGACCATTTTAAAAACTTGCACAAAGAACTAGAACTTAATTTTTTATAAATAACATATGTCATTTCTTCACAAATATTTCTTACCTAGAATTGACTCAGGAATCCTGCCAGCCTTCTTCAATATCAAATCTAACGATCCACCATCCATGTATTCCATGCATATAGATATTTCCCCATCACTATAGAAAGCTCCATAAAAGCCAACAATGTGAGCAAAATTACATTCATGAAGTACTTTCAGTTCTCTTATAATTTGTTTCTTGATTGCTGGTTTTACTTCTAGATGGATTAGCTTCCTTGCCATGATAAGACCTGTAGACTTGTGACGCACTTTCATCACAACACCACCATTGCCTTGACCTGAAAGCAACCTCTTACAGTTAATCTAGATATACACACATACAAATAAGAATTAAATAGTAAACTGCCTTAAAAATCATTCAGCCATGGTGCTTACACACATGTACAAAAAGTAATTTTGCTCCATCCTGTCAACTAACATGCTGTTGATATAAAGAGCAAAAATTTTGAGAGATTATTAACATAGAGTAAAAATATCGTACTTTGACAGGTTTATAAAAATTAATAACTTTTTGCCAAAAAGTAGAACTGAATTCCTGACACAAGAAAGTGAAAATAACTTTTAATATTTTTTTTTTATTTTGAAATCTACACAAAGTCAGTGCAAAACCTTTAAATAGAAAAAAAGTTAAGGCTCCACCTCATCAATCTTACCAAGTTCACCAAGCTTTTCAAAGTCATCATCACTCAATTCCCCAATCTTCTCTTTCTGGCACAGGAAAACCTCTATTCTTCGCCTCTGTGTATCATCCATTTCAATCTGCTCCAATCTCTCAGTGAGAGCTTCAATGCTTGTCTTTGATTTTCCAGCTAAACCTTGTCGTCTGTAAAGATATTTAATCCATACTATAAAACTATAATCCAGATGTTAAGATGTGTTTGATTAAATTTGATAAGAAAATAATGTCATGACTAGCGGGCAACAATAGTGTGAACTTTTTATTGATTTTTAGTTTTTTGGCAACATATAGTTATGCTTATTAAAAAGTCACTGTTAGTTAGAATTAGTAATAATAATATAGTTAAGACATGAGTAAAAAATTTCAATCATTTATGTTCAGTTTATTTTGTATCAGAATTATGTGATTCTCAATATCATATTATAGAATATAATTCTGTAACATAATAAATTATTATTAATATGATACATGTTTATATGTAATATTCAGAGCAGTATAAAATACTTGAGTATGATACTGTTTTCTCCGTCATTGAAGTTTATGTTTAATAAGAGTAAATGTAATAAAGTGGTGATTGACTGAGCTCAGGAGCTGAGGTATGCAACAATTATTTATGATAATTGTATCATTATGATGTTGTACTTGTCAAGAATCCAAAATATAAGTAGACATACATACAATGTTTATATGCAATCATTATGAATTGTGTAGTTTTAATATAGATGTGTCTGATGCATAGAATAATAAAAATATCCAATGCATTGCTACATGAAGATGTGAATCACACTTCATGAATCATGATATATATATACTCTATATAAGTTACACTCACATGAACATATGGATTGACAATGAATTATTTAATCAGGGTAGAATCAGCCTGTCCTTATATTTCTTTAATTCCATATGTCTAACTTTAAATAAAATGTTACACAAGCAAAATCTCATAACCATACATACATTAAAAGTTAAAAACTAATCATAGCACACAAGAGTACAACAATGAAGATAGAAGATTACATTAAAAGAATACATTAAAAATAATTAGTATGTTATAATAATTTATATAATATTTATTTATTACACATTTAAATATTTAATAATTAGTAGTGGTTGTAGGAAAATGTTAATTTATATTCAATGAGTGAAAAAACATTCTAGAAATCCTTAAATATGCACAAGTCTTATCAGCAATGAGGTATTTGGGTAAAAAAATAAATTAAATGAAGTACATGCAAATGCATTTATTTTATCAACATTTTTTATCAAGTTTCAAACATGTAAATGTAAAAAATTGTGTGAATAAAAATACATAGTGTGCACTACTAATTATAATTTCAATTCTGAAGAAAACGAACAAATTTAAAAAGAAATAAGTAAAGTGTTGTTATTTTACAAATACATAAAATTAAAATTTAAAGGAATAAATATGTTAGGTCTTACTCTGATCCTGTTGCAGATTTAAGCTGCGGAGTCATATTAGACGGTGTTACCGCTGGAGCCGTATCTATAGACCCTGGTGGGAGGGTCAAGTTCAATTTATTCTTCGACATTTTATTCATTTTTAATCAGTTCGTCACGGCATTTATACAGTCAAGTAAGGTCCCTGCTGCTAAGTATGCCTATTCACCGTATCTATTTACCAAAATTTATCGATTGAAAACATGAAATTATAAAACATACAAAAGTTGGACAAGCACTGAAGGAATTTTAATTTCAATTTATCAGGTGGATACAATTTATATTTCGATTGACATGACATTTCATGACGTCCACAGAGTAAGTAATCTAGATGACGTCATTAACGTCCTGTCATGCGTCTCTCATTAAAAACACGGATTACATTAATATGCTTGTTGACTCTTTTTTTTTATCTCGTCTTATAAGATGAATATTTGATCCACTATACCAAAAACAAAATTATAATATATTTTAAACCCTAAATACCCGAAAAAATGCAATTTATAATTTATCAATTTCTGAACGAGTGAAAATGAGCTTTCAGGACCAAATCCTCAGTTATCTACGATATACCTGTCTTCATTACAGCACCCCATTTAACTCCATACATAAACAGAATAAATTTAAATATGACGTTCCTCAACTTTTGATAATAAAATTTTAACACTGTACATATAGCAAAGTTATTCTGATTAAGAATAAGAAACGGTACTGGAGTTATCGTTGAAAAATTGTTCAACGATAACTCCAGTATCGTTTATTCGATCATAATAAAATTTCGTAGGCCCATAGTTTAGACTTTAGACAAAAGAAAATGTAGAGTTCGAAGATGAGCGACATTGGTAGGGGGGATATATACATTACTAAGCGTGATCTAACACGGAGCGAGTGAAATCATAATATTAAAACGAAATATTAGAAAAGCTACTAAAACGTTATTAAAAACGGAATCTTCCATTATTTTTCTTCTTCTCAATGTTCTTTAAGTATATTATTTAGTTCCTTAAAATTTTCATAACTTAATGAAGTTTTACTATTTCTGAACGAATGTGAAAACTCAAATAGTGTTCTCCGGTCTCCCGCGCTTTCGGTTGCTCTGTCAAAACTTTGCAATTGTGTTGGGTTGAATGATCTAAACAATTAAAAGCAATGTGATTGAGCAAAACTGTTTATAAAATAAAACAGTGTTTTATTTCTTTATCGAATAGTGCATATTTTTATATTAAATACACTATGAAACCTCAAAAGTCGCCTGAGAACGAAGAAGTGACGCCGTCTAAAAAGAAACTAAAGCAGGCTCGCCTTCCTTTCAAGATTCTTAGTGAAGTATCACCAAAACCAGATGTTGTGCAGACCAGAAAGAGAAAACTATCCGTACCAGACCCACAACCAGTCACAAAAGTTGGTAAATTAACCAAAGAAAACGAAATATCCAACGAGTTAGTGGTGGTCAGTGATGACGATAGTAAAAATGCTTCCCAAACAGTCAAAGTTGGTAATAACCCTAAAAACCTTAATCCATATGTCAAATTAGTAGATTCCGCGTGGAAGAAGAAACAACAGAAATCAAGGACTTCTAAAAAGAAAAAATCCGTAGCAAAGAATACTGCAAAAGGTGTTACAAATGGTAAAAATGATAATGAGACTACAAATGAAACGGCAAACGACAGTAATATTATTTCAGACACTGAACAAATGGATGTTGATGAAGCAGAGGATACAGATTTAAATAAAACTTCAGAGGTTCCTAAAATATTAAAAGAGAAAGAAGTAAATAGTGAAATAGATAAAGAGATAACACTTGTGGAGGATTCAAATGATCCAACAGATATTGAAAACCAAGATGATGTTCCTAAAATAAATGGTGAAATTGACCAAGAAAATAAGCATGTAACAAAAAGTGACTCGGAAAATAGTGATCATGAATGTGAAACCAACATTGAAAAGAAAGTCTCAGATAGGAAAGATAAACCATCAAGTCCAATAACACCCAGAAGAACTAGGAGTAAGGTTAATAATAGTGATAAGAGCTTAAATATTTCTCAAATAAGTACAAGTGAGGATGCAAGTTCGAATCCTAATACTCCTAAGCGAACCACTAGATGTTCATCTGTTGTAGCAAGTGAAGGAGACATCTCATTAAATGAATCTTCAAATACAAATCTCACACCTAAACAGGTAATTATTTTACTTATTTATTAGAATTTTAAAAAACATATTTATATTTATTAACAATGACTTATCAAACTTAAATATACCCATTAATGATTTTCGAGCAGCCTAAGGACTGTATGACATGAGGCTATGGATGGATTTTGATGTGTCGTTGGATTTGTTAAAAAACTGGGGTTGTGACATATGTTATATAAACTTTCAAAATGGTGCTTGCAAATCAAAAATAGGAAGGAAAGAGATAGATTTTTTCATAGATAATTTTTAACTAAGCTTACTTGTTTTTATTTTACTACATTACAATACAAATCAAGATTATTTTTCAATATATTGGAACTACTCATAAAAGAGTATCAGTTAACAAATGCAAATGCATTCCCAGTCCAATCAAACGAACAATTATTTCTGCTAAGTTTCTAACTTAAGTAAAAGTACATGTAAATTTGATTTACAGGTACAAAAGAAACTTGAATCTGCCAAAAAGAAAGAGGAACGAGAAAAGAAAAGGCAACAGGAAAAAGAAGAAAGGGAAAGAATAAAAAAAGAAAAGGAGGATCAAAAGAAAAAAGAAAGAGAAGAAAAGGAGGAGGCTAAAAGACGAGAGAAAGAGGAAAAAGAAGAGCAAAAGAGAAAAGAAAAGGAAGAGAAGGAGAAGCAGAAGGAATTAGAGAAGAGTAAGATTTTACTTTCTGTTTCATTGCCTAGTAAAGTTACCTTTAAAAATTCTCTATTAAACTTTTTTTCTGACTTTGTCATCAATGCAATCTGCCTTGTTAAAGGTATTTAGCATATGTTGTGAAATTAAAATTTGCCATTGTCGCAAGGTACTATTGAAGTATTTGCCTTAATATTCTTCAGGTCATTGCTCTGGATAGAGTCAGCAGATATTTTGAGGCATTCTGCTTCTCGATAATATTATAAAAAAAAAATTATTCATAGACAAAATTAACTGCTAGCTTACCTTACATTTGATATCACAGTCGGGCATTATTTAAATACCATTATTTCCTTTTTACATAAAATACTCATTAAAAATTGCAGAACTCAAAGAAGAGAAGGAGGAACAGAAGAGAAAGGAGAAAGAGGAAAAAGAAGAGCAAAGAAGGAAGGAGAAAGAGGCGCGAGAAGAAGAGAAGAGAAAGAGACAAGAAGCTCTAGAACTGGAAAAGCAGGAACAAGAACAGAAAAAGAAAAAGGCTGCAGAAGCATTTGTGAGCTTTTTTGTTCCTAAACAGAAAACTGAAAAAGACCAAACAACTATTGGCCTGAGCAAAAATGATATGTTATCTAACTTTACTATTAAGGCGGATATGAGATTAGCACCTGCTGTTAGAGTTAATTTGCCAGAAGAAAAGAAAAAGGCTCTAGAGGAATTCTTGCAGACACAAAATGTTGAGAACTTGTATATAAAGAATATCAAAAATGGAGATATAAAACCATTGAGCAGCGGTAAAACATGGCCGTTGGATGAGAAAGATGATGATGTTATGATAGTTGGTAAGTTATAATGTTTTTTTTTTAAGGAAAAATTTGTTTTGTTTAACATATAGGTATATTATTAAGTCTATACATCATATATATTTTTTCTAACAATCATAATGCTATAGTTACATAGTTTACATATTATTATTATTATTGAAGTAAAGCTTTGGAGCATTTCAAATAAAATATATGTCTTATAAACAATTTATTTTTAATAAATTTCTCTTATAAAATTATTCATTACATTTGCAGAAGATGAACTGCCTCCAATAGATGGTGCAGGTGAAGTTCTTGAATGTGACCCAGGTGTCAGAGAAAAACTAAGGCCTAAGTTACTGAGCTTCCATGAAAACCGACGTCCACCATATTGGGGCACCTGGAGAAAGAAAAGCACATATATTAATCCAAGACAACCCTTTAAAATGGATGAGGTATTGTTATTTTGTAGTACTCAAATCTTATAGTTATTCTATTCTATTAATTTTAAACTAGCTTCTGCATATAATTTAAGAATTAAAAAAATTATGTTTATTCATTTGTCAATAAAAGTAATAAGATGTGAATGAATTTTGTAAATTATGAAGATATTATTATTTTATGGGGCATAATAGTCAACTACTGGATTGACTATTGGATTCCATACAATTCAAGAATCCCCATCATTGGAGATATGATAAGTCTTGTATTATAAAAATGTATGTAAAGATAGAATTTAGAATACAAACCAATTGAGAGAAAGGAATTCTGTGATTAACTAAACCCCCTATATTTGGAATTCTGTGATTAACTAAACCCCCTAAATTTGTTTGTTTAAGCTCAATTATTTTTGAGTCGTCATGTTTTGTATTTGGATTTCAGAAACAGTTAGATTACGAAGTGGACAGTGACGAAGAATGGGAGGAGGAGGAAGGTGAAAGTATAGATGGTAGTGCTGCTGGCAGCGACAACGAGGAGGGGCCTGATGAGTATGAGGTGGACAATGAGGTGTTCGTGCCTCATGGATATCTCAGTGATGAGGTTAGTGAATTTTAGTGTACTAGTGGTTCATTCCGAACTGGATTAAACTTCCATATTCACAAGCAATACTTGTGAAAGTAAAGTGTGAAATAAGATATTTCTCAATGCATTCCAAATGACTTTAATTAATAAAAATTAGACTTATATTAAACGCCAAGTTAAAAGCCCTTACTCAAGTATTGTCAGTATTATTTGTGAATACGGGTGTAATTCATTTGATAATCTTTTACCTATTTGGTAATTTTTGATAATGATAAATATTAAATATAATTTATAACATGCCACTAAATTTCCCACACAGAAAACCTCTAAATTTTCACCTATGCAACACTCATAATAAGTGTATATTCTGTCTCTTTTTATTTATAAAAAATTATGTGTCTTATAATTAATTTTCATTTCCCATTCATTAACTAAATCATTGGATACATTCTTTTTAATATAAATAATAACAAATATCTTATAATTTTCTTCCAGGAAGCAACAATGGACGACGATGACGTATTATCCCTTTCACCAGAAACACAAAAAGCAAGACTGAAACATTTGGAGGATGAGTTTGAAATTGAATTGAAGAAGCCAACAGAAAAATTAAAACCCAGGCTCTATGGTTTACTGTGGGAAACAGCTGATGGAGGGAAGCCAGAAAAATGTGTCGATGCTCTATGGAATTACTTCAACAAAATGTCTATGATCATGAACGATCCGACTCCTTTCATGCAACCTTCTTTGGAAACAGATAGCGGAGAGAAGAAAAAAGTCAAAAAGAAAAAACCAGCCACAGATTCCGAACAAAAAAGCCCGAGCACAGATAAAAAGAAAAAAGCGAAACCTGAAACTAAAGAAAATAAAACTAAAAATGAGAAACAAGAAAAGAACCAACCCGGTATTAATGCGTTTTTGACTAAGTTAAAAAGTTCGTGAATCGGTGCTCTATTATTAGTTCAATATTTACATTTATTAATACAATTTAATTCGAGGTTTGATACTATAAATGTGCTGGAGTGCCTTATTTATAATATTTTTAAATTATTGTTAAATTCAGCAGTTTTTTAGAAGACTTAAAAATACATCAAATATGGTGAAGTATCTTAAATACCATAATATATGTTAATAGTATATGTTCTTTTTTCCTTTTAAGTAAAATGCAGTATTTCTACTTTTACCTCTTTTGTATTGAAATTACACAAAAATTCTTAAACAAAAATAAAATTATAGTCCCTAAAGATAATTGAAATTTGTTGAACTATTTTCTGATTATAATAATGCAATGGTAAAACTTAAAATCCTACATTACTATGCTTTAACTGACATTTTGACTGTATCGCTTTTTAATTCGACAAATTGTAAATAAATATATTTTATAATTCATACTATACCACTATAGATAATAAAATTTCTTAAAACGTTAAATCATTTGTTTAATTTACTAAAATTGCATGTCCACGGTTTTCGTACGTCTTATAAAGAGGAAAAATTTGATTTTTTGTTTGTTTGAATTAAAGGGGCTCCGAAACTACTGGACCGATTTGGATGAAATTTTGTACGAAGATTCTTTGAAGGACAAGCCCGAGGAAGGACAGGACAGTTTTTGTCATGAGAATCTTACGGGAACGGGCAATATACGTGGTTTAAACTGCGGAGCTCTGCTAGTCATTTATTAAAGCTAGGTCGGTATTTTACGCATCGTTATTTGTATAGAAAATGCGATCCGTACGTAGTGCACCCGTTGATATGCTTTTGCGACATAATATAATCTTCTATACAAGGAACATTACTGTCCATTTAAATCGATGCGAACAACACACATATGTGGGCATCTAGCATTACAACAACATATCTCACTCACTAATAAGGTTTGTATCGTATGAAGAACTACAATAAACACCATAAAAATAAAATTTTGACATTGTATGTCTCTATTTCCGTAAGCATTTTATCGCACGGTACACGTCATTATCCTATAATATAATCCTAGTAATGTCTAAAAAGATAGAAGTCCGAGATATATCTAAGGGTTTAAAGAAGTTTCGAGATTTTTTACTTGGGCGAAAGCATATATTGCACGGTCGTTTCCCGCCATTCCTTTCTCCTAGGACTATTCCACCGCCTGATATTCCACGATGTCCAGATTACAAATACTCCGACCAATATTATTTTGAAAGAAATGCTTTTGATTCTGTGAAACCGCCTATAGTTGCTCCTGTCGCAGAAGGACCACCTCTCGTTATTGGACCTGGGAAGAAAACTTGTGGTTCTGCTTTGAAACCGGATGCTGTAAGTAGATGTTTAATTTTTATCCAAATTGGTTCAGTGGTTTAGGCCTGAAGAAGAAATGGACAGAGCTACTTTTTTATAAAATCTATTAGTAAGGATACGAATACGAATAACAGTTAAATTAATGTTCCTATTTATCTCAAATGAGAACTAGCCGCGAATGTCTCTTGGACTCCTAATTGGGATGTCTAATGTTATACTCGTACAGCAGTAGAACAAAAATATTTTCTTTTAGACGGAGTTTCAATAACAGGGACTCTATACAATAATAATCCCTTGCCGATTTCTGTCATGGTGGTCAATCTCAACAGAGACTAGCTAGCTGCGCAGTAGATATTACAGTGCACAAGTGTACTCGCGAACACAGATGCACTCTCAATTCCTTTACTCTCATGACCCGATGGGACGGTAGACCGACACCACCGGAGAGAGATCAGGCGCAGGACCAACAGCTTTACGTGCTCTCTGAGCCATGGGAGTGTCTTAACTTCCAGACTCAGGACTGTTACTGAGATTTCTTTGTCAGAAAAATCCGAATAACAGCTTTTTTGTGAGAGATGGAAGCACTGGGTCAACGAGGCAGTCACACTAAATACAATGGTAGATACTTATTTTTTTTTGCAGATCTGCTTTAACCAACCGCCAACACCCGGTCAGGCGTGGTGGTGGGATGGCCACTGCTACTACGACTATGTTGATGATCCTCCTCCGAAACCGGTTCAAGCTGCACCAAAAACTGATCGACATTGCCCTCAATGCCCGCCTTCCTCTTCACCCCCGAAGTCGTAGATACTAAAACTTAATATTATTTTGAATTAAACATATAATTGCTTTGATGATTGAATTTTTCTTAGTGGTCATAGTCATTACTTTAAATAATACAGTGTTATGCTTATACGCTTTGCTATGAGAGGTAGAATACATCGTTATTGAAAAGATTCTATGTCGGGCGTTGGCTACAAAGTTATATAGACCATAATATGTCGTTACAGGTTTACATATATTATTAGGATCCTTCCTAATTCATCTCTAATAATATATGTAAACCTCTCGAATAGTTGTTTATTAAGATAATATATGACCGATGTAACATACAGTTAAATTGTTTATTGATGGACACCTTGGATTTTAAGTAAACGGTCACATGACGTTCTATAACGGTAAAATGTACTTGTTTGTTAAACATTTACTACAATTACTATTATTTGCCAATTATAGCTCTCGTTCGATAAAACCAGAAATACGTGTGATTGACTGAAATGTATAGGTACAGGGTACTACTTAAATATCCTCTACCTGTTTGTTTAAAATTTCAAATATGAGGTTACCTTTAAATAAGCGTTATTTTTAACAATCATTTGCACTTGCTAAGATTGTATTCAGTAAATACATTTAAAATACAATCGTTATGTATGTCTTACACTAACATCAAAATTTTATACCTTATAATAGAGAGGCCGATGATTAATATGCAGTTGAAGTAACACCATTATAATTTAATTCTGCATTGCCGCTTTTGCCACCGCAGAGCTGCCTTATTTATGCCAAAGCACGAACAAATCTATTAATGCAGTTTCCAACAACTCCATGCAGTATACCTACTGGTTAAGATATTGTTTTTATGAAGATCATCTTATTCGATCGAGGTATTTCATTTCCATAATGTCAAGGCAAGAATTGTGTAATATAAGACATGCTTACATTCGTTCTTCATACATTATGTATAGCACATTTTCTTTGTATATGACTGCATTGTTAAGCAATTCTTTTTAATATTGGTGATGAAAATGAAAGTGTGAGATGTTTAAAATTTAAGTTTATTAGGTAACATACTATGCATACAGCATAGGTAATTCTCAAAGTAAGGGCACATTTAACTCAATTTCGCGTCCTATTAAAATAAACTAACCGTGCAATTTCATCTCCGACCGATGCGATGAGACAACTGTTGCATTCGAGTCTGGTGTACATATAGGTATATCATAGTGAGAAAATCTCTTAACCTGGTATTTACCTAAAAAAGGCTTAACCAATTTTGAAACCCTCAAGTAACAAATTTTAAATTAAATAAAATATATACCTACTTACAGGTTATCTTTTATTATGATAAAAGTTTGTAATAGGTACATACAAGTGTGCGGATGCGAGTATGTACGCGGATCTGTGTCCTGTGTCCTAACTAGATAACACTTAATTGATCCAATTAATCAGGTTAACTGACCAAATTACCCGACGTCTGATAAAAAATGTAAATTTTATGGTCAAATGGAGAGTGGTGTACACGTTTACAATTTAATATATTTGTAGAGCGACTCTTATTAAGGCAATTTGAGAAATTAGCTTGTAGTACAATTTCTCTAATAATATGTTTTAGAATCGACCTGGTAGAAATACATAAATGCATATGTATCGATGTATGCGAAAATAGAAACAGTTTAAAATTTAGATGTTCAGGTTTGGTTAGAAATTAAAGAGATAAACTAGAAAATTATATGAAATACGAGCAGAAATATGTAATACGATACGATATTTAGAAAAAAAAAAATAAAACGTTATGCATCATATATTTTATATTATGGCAAAAACTTAAATCGTCGTATTTATTAGCCAATGTCTTTTATTTCATTACAGGTGCATTTTTCAATAACCCACAATTCCCCAATCCAAAACGCGATAAGGGATTAAAGCTGATAACATCGAATGGTTAATAGAGCCAGTCGAGACAAGAGCTCAAGAGCGTTCATCGCTAGTGATTAGGAGTAATCTGTTGAACCATAGCTACAAATTTACGATAGGCGACCGCAGCGGTCGGCGCATGAGCGAAATTACGCGGTACGCCCGGTCGCCAGTGCTTCCAACATCATTACTCACTCCACACGTATCGGAGTCTCGAACCTCCGAGTTATCGAGAATAATGACATACCCACACCCTCCCTCAGACCTAACGAATTCCACGAGCTATTAACGAAACCCATACTATGCACGATAGAAACTCTGGAATGTTGTGACTGCTTTGAGATATTCTCGTCAATGTTTGAGTTTTGTGACGCTTTGGAAATTTAAGTGCGTTAGTGAGAAGAGCCACCTGTGAACCGAGTCTTCTGAACGTAAAGATGAAACAAGATAGCGATAACTCAGCACTCGCTGAGCGAATAGCCGAGTTCAAGAGCGACCCTGAGAAGCTACGACAGACCTCTGAGTTCGTAGACCAACTCATTCAGCAGGCAAAGAGAGAGGCAGAAATAAAACATAAAGAGAAAGAGAGAAGCAAATTTGTAAGTATCAATGTATATTTAACCCCGTAAGGAAAGTGGATATGATAGGGCGGTAAGTTCATTGTAGATTTGCAATAGAACGCAAACCGCTTCTTGATACTAGAATCACTAGATGATTAGAACTATTAATTTAATCATAAATATGCAAAGTAAACTATTATGCATGTAATCTATTTTCGAGCACATAAATTACCTTCATCACTCTGAGTCTTTCGACGGCAGATCAATACTCTTCATTGGGCAGATTTTATAATAAACAGCTGTTAGTATAAATAATGCATAAATATTCGCATAATCATCTGCAATATGAGTTCTTGTTTAAAATAAGTGTGGGTAGATGTTATCATTTATCTTTGTAATGTATTGCATAATTTGATCCCTATCTATAAGCAGTTATCTTATATTGGACAAATAAGCGATAACTTTTGGTAACACGCTGATGTATATGACATTAGTAGGTACTTAAAACCTCATAGTTCTACCGTATAAATTCATTGCATTTTTTTAGGTGCAACTAATTCATTTGTATTCATTTTTAGTCGCATTAGGTATTCCCTAGATATACAATCTAGCCGTCGCGCCGGTAGTTCATTTGTTAACGACTAAAAGCTAAAATAACATTATAGAAGTTATTTTACGCCTGAAAAGATGCAAGTGTTTGATATATAAAGTATTAAGATACAGACCCTGCTTTCAAATCTTGATAACAGCAGGCGAAAACGTGGCCTATCTTCATCATTACGAATATTTGTTGGGAAAATTAAATATAAAGTATAAAAATGAATGTATTTCATTCATTACATAGGGTTACGCTATTTATTGACATTAATATTATTAAGAGGAAATACTTGTTTGTTTGTTTGTATTAAATAGGCTCTAAAACTACATTTGATTTGGATGAAATTTTGTACAGAGATTCTTTGAAGCATCAGGCATGACATAGTATAGTTTTTATCCCGAAAATCCTAAGGGTACAAGATAAATATGCGGGTGAAACCACGGAGCTCAGCTAGTACCTATTATGTATAAAAGCGATATTAAAATTTCTAAAGACTTGAGAATGTATGTAACATTCTAAACATAACATTATATTGTTAGACAATGTTTTCAACAACAACAAAAACATTATCCGCCCACCATATAATACAATGAAAATAACTTCATAACTAGGATAGGAAAACATTCTATTGCGTTAGAATGAAGTTCCTCGTTAAACAAGTATGATCTAATAGTGTTCTTTAGTTAACTATTATATTAATCCTAGATTACGTAGCTCTTCAATTTGTATCAGTTTGCGTACATAAAATAGACCTACTGCTACTCTTTCAAATATATTGAAATTTACTTTATAAATATCGGTTTAGCAATTCGTCCATATAGTGATATGAACACGAACATAGCGAGTATAAAAGTCTTTAATTTTGCCAAAGACAAACACAACTTTCCAAACCCTCCTTATTTTTTCTTTTCCTTTTCGAAACTCCCATAAACTCTTTTGTTTGTTTAGGCCTTATACTAATATTATAAAGAGAAGACATTTATGTTTTGTATGTAGTTCAACGTTTGTAATGTTTTCACACAAAGACTACAGGACTGGTTTTAAAAAAAATATATTTCAATATAAAGCTTTAAAACATTATTCTACGAGAGTGGCTCGGTCAGAGATAGATCTCGCGTTGTTATGTATAAATCAAGAACTTTCATTTGATACCATATTCAAATCGCCTAAAATTACCCCCTATGTTCTTTACCTTCAGATCGATTTTGCTTATTTTTGTTTTCAAGATTTTTCTTTATCTATACTTTTTGCGTACAAAATTTTATCAAGATCGGATAAACCGCATACTACAGATCACCGAAAAGCACTCTCCTATTTGACCCCTCTATCTTCGTTACTCCCTCACCAATTTCGCCCATCTTTAAAGACGACATTTTTTGCCTATGAAATTTAATCAAGATCGGATAAACGATACTCAAGCTATCGCCCGGCAATGTTTTTCATACGTTCATACAAACATAATCGCCAGGTAGTCTTGACTTAAGAACTCGCTTTGCTCGATCAATAATTATGTACTTATGTTCTTAATCAAGTTGAAGTCTCGGATGACTTCAAGATTATCTCGTTTTCACTCATAAATGATTAATTAATTCATGGATCCTTCATTTAAATTCCAACAACTTCATAGAAAAGGAAACATCGGGTTATAATGAATAGATAAGTCTTAAGGCGATAACCTAGCACGACCTGAATACGATTATTGTAATTAGAAGCTATTTTCTCGTGTTCGTGACTGCAACCATGTTAACTAAGTTTAAATGTATAATACTAACTAAGATGTTCCTTTTCTCTGCTTTCTTGAGTATTTTTATGCAATTATTATGTATCTACACTAAACATCTGGCATAATCTAAAAATATCTTCGGTCTAAATAAGTAATTTTGTTTGTATACAATTTTTATTGCTCGCTTTGCATCGTCCTATTTGGAAATGATTTAAAATTTTGATAATAATAACTGACCGTGTCTCTTTTTGTTTCAGGAATCGCAGGAGTTGGGGTCAAGTAAGTAGCCATTTACTCAGTAAATTAATTAAACCTAGAGCAATTAATACAAATATTTACTTAGGTTCCTCTACTTTTCGCATAAAAGATGCTCCGTACTTGTATTTTAGTTATGACAAGGAAGCATTTAAAACAACAAACAGTAAAAGTCTTATGGTACCTTAATATATTGTCTTATTGGACTGTTTGTATGTACTAAAAATGCAAAGTGGCTTTGTGTAAAATAACATACTGAAGTCCAATTTGATGTGTCATACTTATCCAAAAAATCGGGTCATGATATGTTTCACCTTTCTTTTGAACAAAGTCGAGAACAAGAAATAAGAACGGAAGCCATTCGCACTTATACAAAATATGTGCCTTTTGAACAATGGGGGCGCACGAAAATGGACCTTTTCTGTCGTCTAACTGAAGTGTTCGTTAAGTTTCTCTCATTAAGGTATATTTTTGTTTGTACGAAGCCCATTATCGTCATCATCTTAAATGGGATTGGACGTTTGGCAGAAATTGTAGGATTAGGAGATAGAAAATTAGGGAAATAGACTTGGTCGTTCTCACTCTTTGCACGGGAGTTGATTATATCATGCTATTTGCATTAGTAGGAACTGGTGTAGGGTCTTATCATAATCACAAATTGTCTAACAGATGCGACCATGATCCTTTTTTAAATAAATAATGCCTTACCTGGTTAAGGAATTTCACCAGATATTATTTTTGATGTTAATGACCGTTCTTTAAGAAAACTATTTGACTGCCCCGTTGGGTTAATAATTAGAACGTTGAGTTAATAATTAGAAGATTAGGAGATCGATATGTTAAATATATAGCACAACCTTTAACCTCAAAGAGCACGCAAAGTCGTGTCTTAACTTAAATCTCCCATCATCGGAGATGTTGAGAGTCCTTTGGGATTTGAGTTCAAGTATCCACTTATGCATTATAATTCCTTCCGTAGAGGTAGCTAGCTTCCATACGGATTGATTGTTTGAAATCTAGCTACCTAAATTCTCTAGCAATTATAGGAAAGGTTTTACTGTTCTGGAAATTAAGTTTAATTCTACGTTAGTAACAGATATGTTTAGCGCAAAGTTAAAACATTACTCGAGCTGTCATCCACATTCCAGAGCCTAGAACTCATTAACCTTATTAAGCCATAACACAAATTGGTTAAAGTAGTTACTACGTAGACCCTGTCGATTAAAGCGAATGTCGATATGTCAATTTAGTACATGCATATCTACATTTATGTATTTATGAAAATATACCAAGATAGTTAGGTAGGATGTTTACTTGTGTTCCTTTATTTCCAACCATTAATTCTTCAATTTAAGCGCTTTTTAGTGAACGTAGAAGCGAAGTTAACTTAACTATATCTCTTTAATATATTATGAGAAAAAGATTATTTATTCTAATCTACGACCAACAAACGTATATACGCTGAAATAAAAAATTGAACAAAATATGAGTTACAAGCTTTTATAATAATCTTTAAACATGCAACATCTAGGGATCTCGATGATTTAAATCTGCTAACGGGGCACCATTATAAATCCGCTTGCTAACTTATAAAACAAGAGGCGAAATCTTTTTATTCTATCGTAATAATGAGGATTAAATTATGAAGATTGGCTTGGGTACAATACTTAAATTATGCTAAAATATCAAGAAACTAAATTATTACCTTTTCATCGTAATAATAGAAAGGTACGTGACTCGCTTCAATAAAAAAGTTCCTACAATTAACTAAATTTAAGGTAAAATATTGTACATTTTGCATCAAACTACAGAAAGTACAGTTTAGAGTAATCAAGGAAGTATTCAGTTGTAATGCGAGTTAAAAATAACAAAGCGAAGTTAAGCGACACGATTGTTTGATGACGTCAATGCTTTGAGTTTACTCACACTTTAGCTATTAATTTCGTGAACAATAGATAAGAAAAATCACTGAGCTACCTGAATATAGAGATTTTTAGAATACAGATTACTCGTCATATATCTTGTGATGCAAGGTCATGGCTTCAGCTTATAGTTTTGTACTAAACAACCTTGAGAATAATTTGCTAGTTATACTTTTTTGTCAGACTAGTTGTCCAAAACAGAGAGATACTAAGGTTTTTTGTACAATGAAACAGTCATTTTAATATCAGAACAAAAGTCAGTAGTGGCTCATATATGTAATGAGACCAATTTTTAGTGCCAATTGGACCCTTTTAATAGTATGATTTTTTATATTTTTAATGTACACCGATCCTTGCAATTTATTTATTTAAAATAAAATAATATAAATGTAACATTTATTTATTTATTTATTTCAACATTTTAAGTAAGTATCTGCTTAAAAATGACACGACAAATACGACAAATACGTTTCTAATGATATATATTATATGCCCTACGGGATCTTAAAAGCCTTTATATTTAAAATAAATTTCCTTATCAAAAGTCTTTAGCGTACATAAACAAGGTAGAGACACATAATACGTTGAAAATAATACCGTGCTCACGTTGTCTCATATCTTACATGCATCTCATTATCATCAGAAAACAGAATCTGAACATGATAAGATGACATGACATATTTACATATCGTACAGTCTGATAGGGTCAGTGATGTAAGTAATAAGAAATAATATAATATCATGTTATTAGTAAGGGAAAATCTCCCAATAATGATCTTAACAATTAAAGTTTGGAGAGATTTTGTAGATTTCAGTTGTCATCGACATTAATAATCATAATTTTAAGTAAAACAGCTATTTTTATTATAAGGAAAGGAAGGAGTTGTTAATGAATAAAGAGATAAAAATTAAACAGTTATAGTTAAATTTTTTAGTTTTTAATTAGTTTCCGCGTGATTTTTCTGCTATTTATATTTTCTCCTCGTTTAGGAAAGAATCTACGCATAGAAAACATACAGCTAATACAGGGTATTATATATTATTTAATATTCTATGTAAGGTACGTTTACTCGTTCATAAATAGGTAATTATGAATAGTTCTTTTTGTATTTTATCCGTAGCTTATTAAACGAATACCATAGAAAAATTATGTATGTAACATCGTATATGATAACCTTGCTTATTTACTGTGTATATCTATGAATATAAATCAATCACATTTATGACTGCTTCTGATTTGTGTATATTTACTTTTCAGATATTTTTGAAGAGTTATTTCTAGTACGTTTGCTTTAAAAATTTCACAAAAAGTTTAATTGAAAGAAATGATTACAAATTACAATGTTCACCGCCGTTCATTATTATGTATTCTTATAAATCGTACGGATTAGAATTATGATTGAAATTTGGGAGGAACTGAGAGCTGAGGAGAATTCATTCCCATTTCACTTAATACAGCTGAGGGGTACTTTCATTTAAGAAATGGGCCATCATAAAAACAACTTTTACCAACGATTTCTTAATTAAAAATTCACCCTCCTTTGTTTTAACGTTTTATGACGTTTTTTCACGAATAAACGTCCCATAAAACAGCTCACAAATGAAGATAGCTTGTGATCTTGGATCTGCAAATTTAAGTGAGCAGTATTCTTCGTAAAACCAAATTTCAAACCGTTATTAAATACAAGAGTACTAAATAATACCTGAACATGTAGTTATGATGTCTGGGCCTTGGCTCACAATATGTAGTCGCTACAAAGGATCGATCGCCCCGTAACCACCCCTCGTAATCCACCCCAGAGCAGGAATGAAAGGCACGATTTATTTACCTTTACTTATATTGATTTTGCATATTATTTACCTGCAGAGGTAACTAACGTGTGGTACGCTTGTACAATATAGATAAGTACATCGTCTACTTAATGTCAGGTGAAAAATTGACTTTTCGTATATTACTTTCATCTTTCAGGCCCAAAAGTTACAAATGTATTTGTGTTATTGAATTATTTATTTGATTTTTGTAAACATTAATGCGAGAGTGAGCCCTTTCTTGAAGTAATTCAAATATGTTAGTACGAACAACTAAATTTCCATAGTATTGAGTTAAAAAGTATTCTACTTATGATTAAATTCTTTTATCATAAATACCAACTCCGTATGCCGCGTCGTACGTCGTTAGTCGTTACCCGTCGCCATTTCATTCACTTCAAAGCGCCTCAAGCGAGGGGGATGGGGGAATCTGAAATGAGACAAACTTCAACCGTAATTAAATTGAAGGTAGACACGACAATACTTTTACCTTTTTTACTATCACGTTTCGTTTATTCCTTTTGTGGAACTCTTCGCGATATCGTAGCGTTAAATCTTGATTTATTGTTTGCGGTAAACTGTAAATAAATTGTCTATTTTCAGTAACGATTTCTCAATTTAAAATGCTTTTTTCGATGAATAAATGTTGTGGGAGCGAAACACGAATTGAATATTGATATTGAGTACGTCGTTTACGTTTGAGAGTTTTGACCCTAATTATTTCAAAAGCATATCAATAACGAGCATTTGCTCATAATAATAATCCAAATACGTTCAAATTATTATTTCACATAGATACATTACCGGTTAGTGAAAAATAAGTAGACATCCTATAGAGCTCCTGTTTCATTTGGGACATAAATAGAATACAATTCCCACGACAGTAATATGGATATGGAATGATACAATCTTAATGGATTACAAGAATTTTATGAAAAAGTTGTTACCTACAAATAAAATAAATATGTTGATTACTAACAAAAACTACCCACATGATTTGACTTACCTATGGTACCTATATCTAATGCCTTTTCTATATGATATTATCTCTTCGTATAATAAAACAGTAACCAGACCTTCTGTACATTGAATATTTTACAATAAGAGTAATTGGTATGCAATATTTATTATTTATACTGAGTATTATACTTTCATTAAATTATACGTGCTGATAGATCAATATTAGGTAAATAAATTGTTCCTTCGTATGTATTTACGGCTTTTTATGAGTCTGTTTATTAGGTGAATATATGAGATTTAGATCTTCCTTGGAAATGTAACCCTATTCTCTTTCCAGATAACCTAAAGCGGCGATTCGGCCGGGCTCGAGGGTTCATGTTGCGTATGTTCGACGCTCTGTGCAACTGTACGCAGACCGCCGCCGCCGCCGCCCGCACCCACGCTCGCAATAACCCCTTTACCAAACGCTAAACCTTTCTCTTTGAAGCGAGATCTTTCGGTACGTGTCATCGGCATGGATAGGGGAGGGAAGAGGGTAGGAACTAAGAACTGTAACGAGCCTCTAAACATACGGGCATAAAGTTGTAAGTGCTCCCTGCACTTGCAATGTGATAAGTTGTAATGATATTGCAAGAATTTAAGATAAGGATTTTAGAGGCTGATCATGGGTTAAGTAAACAAGAAATGAAATGTAGACTGACATCTCAAAAAGCACGTTCGAATGCCGGGCTGTTTAATATTTCGGCACGAAATTTTAGGTTCGTAAATCATGTTGATGGCAAAGTAAATCTAAGTAGCTTTCAAAGGTTGTCGATTATAGCGCTTTTCTTTGTATGTAACAAATTAATAAATGTATAATGTTAATGAACGCGCATAACCAGGCACAAAATGTTATATTTTACTTATCTATAGTTTCGTAACCCGGTAACCCTTTACCAATATAGATTAGTGTCTTCCTATTTTTCTTAGACGTCGTGATACCCACTAATGTATTCGTAATACAAATACGCTTAGTATTTAATATTTATCTTCTATAATATAAATGTATAGTAGCATAAAGTAGTGAAATATCTCGAAGTCCCATATCAGTGTATTTTGATTATACGAAGTAGGACCTAAAATTAATGTTGTATAAGATGGAATTAAAACAATATCCAATCAATGTAAATAAGTGTTGTCTGTAATAATATTTTATCTATCTTATTTATTTTATAGTTATCTTAAATACATTTATACCGATTACATATTTTATAATGTAATAATATTATTCTTTAATTTGTACATAAAATGACTGCAGTATTAAAATTTTACCTTTTACTTATACTTTTGGATGGCAATTTTAATACAATTTATCCTTAAGAATTTTTATAAAGACAGAATCTTTATTTTACTAGCAAAAGTCGAGTCTGCACAAAAGCACATTATGAATTTCAGAAAAAAAAATCTTTTTTATTTCATTACCAATTTTACATTGTTTTTAATATCAAATATTGCCTTATGGCATTAAGTTTGTATTTTTTTACAAATGTACGTTATTTATAGTTTCATAAATTACCTAATTGTTAAACAATGGTAGATATGCTACAATGTTAGAACTAAACCTTCTTTATCCTTCGTCTTGATTATCATTGTGAATGTTTAAAAAATATATATAATGTTTACCTGTCAAGAGATTGAATGTTGTATTTAAATAAATGTTCAATGTGATATCCTGCCTGTAACCTAACTTCCGATGTGATCTGACTTGCGAATTCTTCTATCTAATAAATGATTTTGTGAAAAAATGTTTCATTTGATTTTCTATGTTATAGGTATGGTGATTTATCCAAGGGCCAAATTAACTACCAGCGAGATCGAAAATTTAATAGAAAAAAAATCATACTTATATATTTTTTTAAATTTTAGGTTAACCCTATTGTCGTTTTTTTTAAATAGTTTTACGTTGATGAAGTCATATAAACCGTAACTCGTTTAAACTGATAGAGAGATAGTCGGACTTATTGTAATATCTGTGACAGGTTATAGAGAATATAGTCCGAGACTCATCTCTAGGTTCCTCAAAAACTGAAAATAAGAGAATTTATATATTTCATTTTAAAACTGTCAGAATTAATTGAATACTTAACCGACAAGGACTCTTCGAGGTAAATATACGCGCAGTGACGAGTGTTTTCCTTTCTTTCGATAAAAAACAGATATCAGTTTCTATATTTTAATCCATTAGGGTTTGCTCTAAGTACGTATAATAGATTGATTTTTACCATACAATATCAGGAATTACAATGTTGCCATTTTTTTCTCGGATAAAAGTCAATGCTATCATTAAGTACCTACCTATTCCTTTTAAATCCTTTATAACAATTACACATCCAGCTACTAGTATATCAGAAACAGCGTGATTTTATTCACCCACATCGAGCTGAATTAAACTTTATTGCGTCTCAAAGAAAGTTGCTATCTATCAAATTTAGTTTGCAGAGTGATTCTACGAAGTGGCTATAGATAGTATTCTTTTAGAAAACCTTAATCAAGTTCTTCAGATCATAATACTATGTGCATGTGTGCAAGGGTTGTGCCTGTATTTAGGTCATATCTATACCGACTGAAAGGATTTAGGT
This sequence comes from Phoebis sennae, assembly GCA_001586405.1. Lineage (NCBI taxonomy): Eukaryota > Metazoa > Arthropoda > Insecta > Lepidoptera > Pieridae > Phoebis > Phoebis sennae. Next base: position 534,139 of record LQNK01000454.1, on the reverse strand, counting down.
CAACTGTTGAACATTTATTGACTTGACAATTAAGTTAAAGTGAATTTTCATGTCGACAGGGAGTGGCTGTGTTTTATTGAATGGAGAAGTTATTTTACATATTAATAATTAATAAATCTAATAGAACAGAGATTATCATTTCAGACTTTTGATGTCTCTAAGCCCACAGTTTAAAAATGATTGCTCTTAAAATAATAAGACAATAATGAAACAATTGTTTTTGGATTCGCATTTGAATTATAACTTTTAGTGTTAAGTGTTAGTTAATTTATTTGGTTTATGTCCTTACCACGTTCGTTCACGTTATATCGTCATGTTCATAATAAGAAGTAATTTGCTGAGAGCTTCACCAGTAAACAATATTAGTATGGTGAATGATGCAAAATAAACGTATGAATTGCTTATTATATATATATTACATAGGCGCGATGTGCCTTTCTTTGAACTTGGCGGACACGCTGCCGTGTCTAGATTAATGTGCCCTTCTTATCTTGGCACAGAAGAGACGTCCTCCGACAATTTGTTCCCAATAATTTATTGTTCTTTTTTCTGGTTTCCGTTCCTTATTTGACCCTACAACTTTTTGTAATTTAGCATGCTACTAACGTTTTATAGGTATTAGAAAAAAAATCATGACAATCAGGGTAGAAGTAAAAAAAGGTCATAAAAAGATCGATTTAATAAAAATTACACGCGATTATTCTTATTTCCTATATTTCTTATAATTAGGTGACCTATCCCTATCTCTCCTTTTCTTCTTTCCTTTTCTTTTCTTGTCAATATCTCTTTTCTCTTTCGAACTTTTGCTGTGACTCTTTTTCTTGTGCCTATAACCAGAAGAGTCACTACTTGTGCTATTTCTTCTTCTCCTATCTTTTGATTTATTGTACTCAGAGTCTGTGGAATCAAGAGATTCATTACTACTATACTTTCTACTTGATTTATTTCTATGTCTCATTTCCTTATCTCTGTCTGGAGAATCGTATCTTTTACTCGAGTTTTTAGTTCTATTTGAAAGGCGATCTTCATTTTCGTTATTCCTTCGATCGTCGGAATTCCTTTGATGCGATGAGCTATCCCTACTATCAGTCTTTGAGTGCTTGTTCGAGGGTTTCTGAATGGTTTCTTTCTTTTTATATTCTTCATATGAGTCTGCATCTGTAAATAAAAGAAATCGTTGTATAGTATAGAAAACTAGGAGTACTGTACTATAAGTATTCTGTAATATTTATAGGTTAGATTGAAATAAAAGATGAAATATGTAATAAATGGTGCAATAATTTATTTAAAAATATCAAGCACCAATATAAAATACTATGAGACTATAGTTTTTGAAAGTCACGAGAAAATTGTTCTGTCTTAGACTCCTTGCTTGCATTCTATGAACTGCACGGGAACCCTACGGGATTTAATAAAGTTAATGGGAATGTAAAGTATAAAACTTGCAAGGTCTTTCTACAGGGGTCGTATAAAGCGAAATTTGCAAAACCAATTCGATACAGCGCCACCTGGTAGCAGATGACAACACTATCAGATAGAGATTTGCAGGCGAGTGTTTATGAAGATGTAAAAGCACCCTCTAGCAGAAATGTCAGGAATTATATGGAACACGATTATAAGAAAATAGTTCCGTTTGAAAGTATATTCAATATTTTTGAAGCATGTTCATAAAAAATTGTTTTTTCGTGAATGAAAGAGATGTAGAAAATTAATATCATATGTTATGGTATACATTCACAATATATGGTTTTATAATAGTTAAAAGCATTAGCAAAGATTTAGCAATATCCCATAAATGCTCTGGTAAAGAAATAATTACTTACTTATTACTTTTGACTCCTTATCGTACTCTGATTTAGGAACTGGTTGCATCATAAACTCACTTAAACTGACCGTTTCTTTTTTAATAGCAATATCTACCATTGCTCTTCCATTTTCTTCATCTAAACTAACAACCTGCAAATAAAAATGATTATGGAATTGTTTATATCTATTCATAATATTTAATTAACGGTAAAAATGAATACAATTATGATTATAAGAATTCATTTACCTTGTAATTGTCTTCTTGAGCATATATTAAGTTTTATCAATTGTTATAATCAAAAGATTTATACAGTTACAGTCAATAACAGAAGAACAAATAAAGGGTATTATATCAACTTTCTATTCAAATATATATAATACATAATATTGCAGCTCAGGCAAAATTACCCACCCTAATTTTTTATGTAACTTAAGTTTAATAATATCAAAAACTAAACACATTTATAAGGACTGAATAAGCCTGAATACTGACTAATTGGACCATGTTTTTAGATAGTATGGAAAAGATTAAAGTAGAATTATTTGATAAATTTCATGTTTGTAATTAAGTTGTACAGTAAAGTATGATCTTTATGATAATCAAAATAATAACAATAATTACCTGTCCATAAAAACCAGCATACTTTCCCGTAGTAATCTTGACATAGGAATTTTTCACAATTGACAGTTCTTCTTCATTATTCTTTGAGTTAGATTTATTTTTCTGATTTTCTTTTACAACTTTATCAGCTCCTAGCCCTAACCCTTTGGGTCGCAACTGTGGTTGTTTATACTTCGATCTGTGAACGTAAAATGTCAATATAAATGGTTTGGATAATATTATGGAGAACATTCATCTTGTGACTAACAATTGTAGGTAAATGAACACATTGATTTGTTTTCAGTTTTATTATAGGAAATATTAACAACAATACATTGTTTGATACTGAACCAAATTAATAAAATCTTCTAAATGTAAGTTCACATTATCTCAGTTACTGTGTTACCAGGATAGTGTATACTAGTGATACCAGTAATACCAGTTTAAATTGATAGATAAATTCATTCTTCGCCCTAAATTGGTATTTAGTTATAATATGATGTATACATATAATTTATAGAAATTTCTGGTAATTTTTGGTTCTATACAGAGGAAAGCTTTGTGTCTGTCTGTCTTTTTGTATTGAATAATACTGGAATGATTTGGATTACATTTTGTGCAGAGATTGTTTGTAACCCAAAAGCTTTTATCCCGAAAATCCTAAGGAAACAGGAGATATAAGCGGGTGAAAGTGTGGAGCTCAGCTAGTAGTGAATATTTAAAAAAAAAAAAAAATACTTACTCATCTTTTCCTGGTGTCCACCCCATACCCCGGAGCATAGCCAGTCCAAAGTCTTGTATTGGAACTGATTCATAATCATCTAATGTTGACTGAAATAAAAAACCATGTAGATAAAAATATGCTCAAACGGTTTTGTTACAGACATTCTATATAAAATTACTGATTATTAGAGAAAACACATGCCTACTTTAAAAATATTGCAAAATTTACATAGAAATAATAAAAATTGAGTTTGATCTTTGGGGTATTGTCATTTTACAGGTTTACAGGTAATTGAATGATTGATTGATCAATTTCATAATACTAGTTGTTTCTTGCGGCTTCTCATAATAGCATAATGGCCTATGTTACTTGTGGATAATGTAGCTTTCAAATGCTGAATGGATTTCTAAAATCGGTTCACTAGTTTTTCAGCTTATTCATTACAATCAATTAAATTTAGTTTTCCTTTTTATAATATTAGTGTAGTATCTTTACTAATATCGGAATGTAACTCTGTCTGTCTTTATATCTTTTCTTTGAATCTAAACCACGGAATAGATTTGGATGAAATTTTGTTAAAATATAGTTTAAAAACTGCAAAAGCAAATAGAATACACTTTATTTTGGAAATCCAAAATGTATAATATACATGGGAGAATCCACGGAGCTTAGCTAGTCATTTACACACCTCTTTTTGCCCCTCAAGAACAGGTTGCGCTGGTACAGGTACAACTAAAGTTGGTACATCAACAACAGTCTTCTTTTGAGCTTCTTCCAACAATTCTCTTGCAGCCATTTGTTCCAAGGTCTCATTCTCTGGTATAGTATCAGGTTCCTTCTTTATCTCATCTTTAACAAGTTGCTCTTCAAAATTTTCTGCTTTTTCTGCTATTTGTTTGAGTTTTTCAGCTGTAATCATTGTGTTGGGCTTCATAGGTATGACAAGCGGAGCTTCATCTTTAACTTCTTCACCACTGAAAATCGAAATATACATATTAAATCTCACACACAAATCGAAAAACATCAAACTAAGTTCGGGTCTTTAGTATGTTGTATTTTAATTACATTGAATAAAATTTTCAAATTTATTTACTAAGACAAGAGCATTAATAAGTTTATAATTCTGATACAAACCCAACAACTTTAATGGACTTTTCTTCGACGCATTCAATATATTCTTTACGTTCGACGACCACTGGTTTCTCCTGTTTCTTGGTTTTCATAAACCCAAAGGATATTTTCTTGGTTTCCATTTTTCACAACTAAATTTTAATTATTGTTGATAGTATGATAACCTAAAAAAATTGAAAAAAAATATATTCAAGATATTTATTTAGTAAATACGTCATAATCTTTACAGAAATGTATTATTACATGTTACATGTTCCAATTATAATATGATCTGATTTATTAATCAATTAGATTGTAGTTTATAGTAAAAAAAGATTTAATCAAAGAACAGTTTGATTATTGACATGACGCACATTACTGTCACTTTGACTATTTGACAGCAAATGACAAAATCAAAGACAATGTCATAACTCATAGTTTTTAATAGTTCATAACACTAGTCATTTGGAAACATTTAAAGTCTATTTTTAATTGAAAAGCGTTTAAAATTTATCAATGTAAATGAGAAAAGTGAAAATTTGTCTTGTTTGAGTATGTTTACAGCCTCTAACTCTTTCTATATTCTTAATTCATATTTATTTATTATTATTTAAGCCATTTGTGCCCCACTCCTGGGCAAAGGCCTTTCTTTTTCTCCTCCACTCGGATCTCTTCTTGGCCACTTAATTCATAACATAATTTAAAATATCCAATAAAATAAAATGTATTTTGTAGATGTAAACTATTAAATCATTTATTATAGAAAGATTTTTTGTACACAGTAACAATAGATTTTTTGTACACAAATAATGTATTCAAAAATCAGTTGCTTGGTTTCCAAAGGGAAAGTTGTTAGAGTAGATGGCGTTATTTGTTGTGTTTTGTGTATATTTGATGTTGAACTATTTATCTAATGTTTTCCTCTTTGATTTATCATTTTATAGTTTATAAAAACTAGAATGTTGCGTGTGGCTGGTGTTAAATTTTTGTTCGCTTGAAAAGCGTAGCCTGTACATAGTCAACTGTAAATGATTTGAAGAAGGGTAAACTTCCCGAAGTTAACGTATATCCAGCAAAATTGTTTTTTTTTTATTTTCTTGCTGGACCAATAAACTTTTATTTTATTTCTATTTTTTTTAAGTTCAAATAACAAAGAACTCTGAAACATAAAGAAAATAAAAATTCGGCAAAACTTATCTACCATTTACGAACTATGCGTTAATTAAGGCATTAAAAATTCGCCTTGCATTATTGTAGTATATATCACAGAGTACATTGGTTGCTAGTTTGCTACTAGTAATGTATAGCCAAAGTCGTTTTGAGCGCTACATTCACTGTTCATGTTATTCAATGGCATAAATTTAAATTGTTAACATAATAAAAATAATTAAAAATGTCTTTTCATAAAAGAATTTGTGAAATTAGGTGATATCTATTTTGTTAATTAAGTGCGTAATTTATTAAACGAATATTAAACAATGAGTGAAAGTGAAATTTCTAGTGTGTAGGTGTTGTTGATCAAAATGAAAATTAATATTTCTCAGATCTCGCTACATAAGTACACATAATAAAATATAGTGTTTTAGGACTGGGTACCGACAGTCTGTTAAATTAAGAATATTATAAAATATTCAGTCTTCCAACTTTATTTTATTACTTTATCCTAATTCCAAATCGATAATTTATATCCCCATTTGATCACGTTATTTCCTTACGAGTTGCAAGTCGTAACATCTTACGCCACACGGTATCTGCTGTAAAGCTGGTTTTTATGTCACGCCGCCTGTTGTTACGGAAATTTGATTTTACGAATGGGAGGATTTATTAGGGATCTCTGTTTCCTTATGGCACTATACATTATTTTACTAGCAATGAGCATCGGTAAATAATAATTAAAATAAAGTTGCGAATAATGTTAATACTTTATTATGCCTTAAACCGCTGTTAGAATGGTAATCATAATTGACTTACGATTTGATTTTCAATCAATAGGACGTTAAACTGGGTAATGAAATAGTTGCTATAATTAATTTGATTGTATCTTGTGTAATGCGTCTTCAATACATAACAAGATATCATCATTATAATTACACTACTAATTAGTAGTTTATTAGGCAAATACATGATTATCATCTAGTACCAATTTTCAGCTTCATCCCCCGGGGTAAATAGCAATTGGGGTCAGTCGTGTACCACGTCCCAAGCCGGGCTTATCCGAGTTTCTGTAAGGCAATGCATGGAGTCGAAATTATTCATAGATATCTTTGCGATTTCGAATAAGCATTAGCACGTTGATTAATTTACACTTCTCTGCATGTAGATTCATGTTTGAGAGTGTTTTGATTTATTTATTACGTGAAAAAATCCTGGAAAAGGTTAAAATAGTTTTGCGTTGGAAGCCTAACTTCATTCGCAAAATAGTACATTTTGCAAATTGAGTTAGCCGATTCCGTTCCACGGAGAGATTTTTTAACAGTATAGTTTTAAACCAGACGCGGTATTAGATTTTTTGGAAGTCATTATACATTTAATTTCGAGGAACGAACAGTTTCAATAGACGTCCTTAAACAAATTCCAGTGGTTATTTGAAAAACACACAAACACAGATGATGTAACAAATACAAATAGTAAGTAATTAGTATACTTTCCACAACTAATAAGATCATAAAAGCCAGATAGTTCAAAACTAATATTAGTACCTTCATAACCAATACTCCGTGATATGCTTACATGGAAGTTATATGTAATTAAGGCAAAGTTTGTTGTTTGAAGTGGTTCGAGGAATTACAGCGGACCGTAGTTAAATAATATTCTAACATTTAGTTTACCGTTCCATCAATAACATATAGGAACAGATCAATCTCGATAAGAGATTAGGTGCTGAAACCAAACTTTACCAGAATACACACATTACAATATTATCTTTCAACGAGTATATTGAATATTTTACTCGGGAAGGATAATGGTGATTTATAGTATTACTAGCCTGCTACTATCTATGTAACTTCTTAGTCCGTGTTAACTTCGGGATTTAAAGTAGCCTTTATATTATTCTGAACCTATATGTAAACCAAGTTCCATCATGATCGGTTCAGTAGTTTTTGCGTGAAAGAGTTACAAACACACCTCCTCGCAAGCTTTCCAATTTATAATATCAGTAGGATTATGCTGCCATGAAAATTAGGCAAGCAGTCTAAACATATTATGCTTTTCATAAATTACTTTTTCCAGGTTATCTATTCATTTTCATTCAAACCCGTTCAGTCATTACTGTGTGATCGAGTACCTAACATAAAAAGGTTTGAAAGATATGAATAGGATCGTCGTAAATTTGCGTCAGTTATGATCGAATGAGAAATGCCAATTAGATTTAAACGAGACTTGATACATACGATCATTCAAATCCGTTATATTGTTTTTTCTAAGAACTACTATCGCCTATGGTGATATGGCCGATTATTTTGCATTTTTCCAATTAAAATAAGAGATATAAGAATACAAGTGTCGCCATGCCATATCTACCAGTGGGTGTCGTCAGAGGTAATTGGCTAAAAGTGAGTGCTAAAGATGTTAAGCAGCAGATGCTTAACATCCTTAGCAATAAAAGAGAGGGAGCTGAGCATTGCACGATTGGGCCAAGCTCGCACCGGTGAAATTGCAGTTCACCATCACCAGCAGAAGATCGACGTGAAGCAGTATTGCGCTGCGTTTCGTTCGGTGAGCAAGGGTCCGGAAACCGGTATTCCTATATCATTGTTCTCCCATCTTGTTCAAGTCCTCTTCCAATTTCCCATTATTAATCCTCCTCTTATGGTCCCCTCCTCTTCAATCTGGTGGACACTTTGGTGTTATAGATGTTCATGGGCTGTGATCAGTCACTAAATAGGTGAATCGCATGCTCCGCTTGCCTGCTAATAAAAATAAATAAACAATATGAAATCCGTTCGCGAAAAAAGATTACAGTTGATTTGATTCCAAGTTGCTTAAAGATAGAGACAGCCGAGGCGGGGATAGCCGGCAGTCTTAAGTAATAATATTAGGGATTTAAACTAATTTAAAGGCGCTTAAAATCTTCGTAGCGAAGAACTTGCAACGTGCAATTAATTTCAAAGACAGTTTGACGTGGTTTCTTTTATTTATGAAATAATGCTAGTGAGCGTTTAAATTTTAAGGATTATGAAGAACTGGGTTTTATTGTCAGATATAGAGAAAGATATACTTTTTTGAGAACAACGAGACAAAAGGAAAATCATTTATTATTTTATGAGGAAAATAAAACAATTTTGTAACATTTTTCATTTCTCTATTTATTTGCCTATGACAAGCAGGTAAGATTAATTGTAATAAATAATACTCTATTTACCAAAGAGTTCAAGAAAAGCAGGAAGCTTTAAAATTATGAATATTATTCCTTCTTAAAAATAATAATCGTAATTACAGCTATTTTTTGCTGCAGCAGTTTAATAGAGCAAAGCATTAGATATTTAGGAACACAGGACCTTATATTCCGATTACTTACGTAATTTGAAGTAACAATATTACATTTTCTAATTGCAATTACAGAATTAAAGCCAATCCAATTTATTTTCAAGTTAAACCCGTGAATATTAAAATTATCTTTATGAATTATGTATGGAAAGGTAGATATTGGGAATTCGAATTAATTTTGGTTTTACAAACAAGGGTGATCTACTAATTTCTTATGCGCATTTTTATTACTGGGACGTTAAAATCGTGACAAATATATTTGATCACTTTTTTCGGCAGTCGTGTAATAAAAGATTCGGAGTCTAGATTGAGGCTAACTTTTGAATCAAAGGTATTTATTTAGTAAGAGTTTGTGAGTTCTAAATAAAAGAATTTATGATTTAATTTTGCAAAGGTTGTTAAAGGACCTTTTGTCCCTCGCCTATTGATAAATAATATAATTTATAAAATCAGAAGCAGTGCAAAAAAGGGCTAATTTTCGAGTCTCGGAGTTTTTTTATCAAGTACAAAATGGTAAATTTTTTCAGCATTAGTACGATGACATTATTTATAAGTTTAAGGCTTATTTTTCCGTATTAGGCCCTTCTCAAGGGACTAATTCTCAAGAGAGTGAAAACTATATAAAAGGGATCATTAATCTTTTTTTGCATTACAAAAGGCGCGTCCCAGGCGTGTTCATAAGCATCCACAAAAAATGTTGCACATGTTGGCAACCGTGGATTTATTGCTAAGGATACGGGAAATATATAGGTCAATAATAAATACGTGTTGCCGACCTTTAATGAGATTGAAAAGATAATAAAGTAGATGACGGTAGTAGGGACAAATGAGTAAATTCTGTTATGATTTAGTAAAAAGTAATTACTTTTGATTGAATATTTATATTTTAATAATTGTATTATTGAATTTATGGCAAGTTTTTATTAGAGGGATTACATATGGAGAGGGTAGTTGTATAGAATCATACCAACTTCATTATGGGTTGAATTTCGGTGTGCATTCCTTGAAAATACGTCTTGCATAAGTGGTTGTTATAAAGCACGTGATAGTGATAAGAAGTGGTGATATTACTCTAAAAGTATATTCTAAAGAAAACTATAGTATAGTTTAAGGAGAACATTGCCTATTATTATTAATATATAATGTTTTTTTTGTAAAAAGTAATAATAGGTATGTTTCTTCTATAAGCATCATCATCATATCTTATAATAAGCATCACATTAAAAGTTATGCTTGTTATTAGAAATCACGACAATTGTGACTGTATAAAGATTTTTTTTATAAAATGATAAAGTTGTCTCTGTCACTCGTATTCGTGTCGAGACGAGAGGTTAGCTCGACCCACTTTATGCTAGGTGGCATTCTTAGACGAGTAACAGCTGTGTAATGGCTTAATGTTGAATGAATATGTAAGTTTTGTCTCGTTTCAGTTTTATTTTGATTACAATGCATGAATAAATGCCATTTGTGGATTAGTTTATTATGTATGGATGATGGTAGCCAGTTCTCCGCCTATCTCCTGTACCCTTTACCAATACTTTATTTACTCAACGGCATTACAATAGCATCGCACCGAGACTTTACAATAAAATTCCAACAGATGACATTAGTGACATATTCAAACTAACAACCAATCGTTTTAAAAACATATCTTTTTGTGGCTTCGTAAGCTTAACTATGACCAGACTGAAAACCTTCTCTTAACTCTTACTGTATAATAATTGATTCACATCCCCAGACACACACACACCCACACACACACACACATACACACACACATATACACACACAATGCCCATATTATAATTAAAAGCAATATTGTTTATTTTTATCAATTGTACCTAATATAAGGGGAGGCACTGTTCCCTGAGACACAGGATACCACCTAGTTCAGGGGACAGGGCACTATTGTGTAAGATAACCTGTATTTTTGAAAATAAACTTTATTTTATTTTATTTTTTTTATTTTATCTATACTAATATTATAAAGAGGAAAACTTTGTTTTGTTTGTTTCTGTCACCATTCGAAAGCTACATTTTCCACGAGTAACATAGGCTGTATAACATTATGCTACGGGAGCGAAGCCACGCCGAACAGCTAGTAATTCATAATCTTTTTCTCCGTTCACTTACATGAAGTCGATCAAATCTACGTTATTAAAGATAAACTAAATATATCAAAATACAGAAATTGCTCATTATGCTAAAGAATATCCAATTAGGTTATTTAATATTGTTTGAATGTCCCGAAAATATTTCATAATATCACAATGTCAAAATAAGATTCATTGAAGTAAGTTTCATATTTACAAAGCTTTCTGCCCTAAGAACCGAGAATTATTTCCATGGTAAATCCTTAAAATGTTAGAAAGAAATAATATCCTCATATTTATGGAAAACTATTGACGAAACAAAAATACACATATCCACACATTATTTTTTGCATAAATTCAGACTCAGTTTATTATTATTTCGATACTATATATTTTTTCAATATGTGTACAAAAAATTAACGTGCTTTCAACCTTTTTGCATTGCACTTCGTAACTAGCTATAAGACACTTTTATGAAATAAAATAAAAATGGTGTTTCATAGCTACATTTAATAACCTCTCAACATTTTACAACGGTTTTGCGATTCGCGCACCTTGATATTTGCAAGCATATTGGATTTGCGACTTTACCTCAAGCTTAAACCGCACTTTGATACGCCAACAAAATTGTTATTGCGCGGAAATGACTTCGACTAACTTTCGTGTTTCTGTACATATTTTCCCCGAATCCACTTAAATGAATTTCTTATTAATATTAAATTATACTGCATGTATTGAATTTTGTAACATTTATTAATGTTGGACTTCCTTAAGTTGATAATTGAATTATTATATTTCAAATTGTGTCTACGTAATTTAGGAGGTTTTTAACATTTACCTCCATTGTGTATTATCTGAATAAAATATATGACTATAATACCTTGTTAAAGTTTTTTGCTAAAAAAGGGAGGGTCTTATAACTGAGAATACTAACATAGAAGGTCATTATGCATAAACGAGTCTTGGGGAGTTGATGAGATGGCTAGTTTTAGCCCTTGGCTGAATAAAATTTAAAATGTTAATTTTAAGTAGCTAGAAGACGTTTCTCTTTGTATACGATTTATATTATAACCTCCCCATTAGCAAATGTCATTGAAAATACACGTTAATTTTTACAAAATAAATGTCAGTTTTATGAAATTTTGTAGATTCCAAAAAGGGACGTTAATGCAAAGGTTACGCGTAAAATTTGGCGTCTATCTGATCCATCTAAATGATTGATATCAGTTTAACAAGATAGTGATGGTGTAATGCAAAGATTGATGGATATATGGCACAGATTGGTACACATTCATAGTAAGTGTTTGTAGTAGAACTACACGCAGTATTGAAGTAATTGAAGTGGTAGGTATATGGAGAGCTGATCCATTGAATCCATTAGTTCGTTATCAATCACAAGGTCATTGATTGAACTAAAGCCATTTGAAGGAACACTTTGCCATGTAAATTATCATGTTCATCTCTTGATATGGGTTCGATCCCCAAAACTTGAAAATTATGGTGTGATGAGCGTTGCGATATTTTGCAAGGGTCCGGATGTTAATTTATGTATTAGATTTTGTACGATTTACAAAATGAGAAACTTTCCTTGTAACCGACTTTCGAAATAGGAGGAGGTTCTCAATACGACCGTATTTCTTATTTTTATGTGTTATGTTAATGCAAATCTCCGGCATGTATGGACCGATTTGGAAAGTTATTTTTGCATTCGAAGAGTAGTGTTTGTGTCCTATATTTTTTTTTAAAGTCTGATCATTCATGTGGAAGATACACTACTCCTTGAAAATTAACAGAATAAGCTCTGCAGTTAAGTTTTAATGATGTATAAACCCATTAAACTCTTAACTCTGAAACTGAATTTTGACTAACTATGATGTGTGTGGTTAGGACTTTAGTAGGTCATAAATGGAAAAAAAATCCCAAAAATAGAACCGACTTCCTCACACTAAAAGTAGAAAATAACTTTTAAATTACAAGTAGGAAAGTCGTAAAACCAGGCTCGAATCCGCATGTGGCCAGAGAAACACTTGCCTGTTTTATTTATTGCAAACCAAATACAGTTGTGTGTGACAGACCAATAAATAGGGGCAATAATCTATACTATAATATTTTGAAAAAGCTAAAGAGTTTGTTTATTTGAACGCGCTAATCTCAGGAACTACTAGTCCGATTCGAAAAATTTTTTTAGTGTTAGATAGCCCAATTACCGAGTAAGGCTATAGGCTATATATCATCCCGATATTCCCACGGGGGCGAAGCCCTGAGGTGCAGCTAGTAATTCATAATTTCTATAAAGTAAAAATGTTTCTACTGAGAATAATTGAAAGATATGTACAAATCGTAAAATCATAAAATCTGCCGTGCATCCGTGTGTTGTCAGAAAAGCAGTAAATTTATTTATTTATAACCAACCAGAGATTATTCAAGCAAAATAGAAAAATTGGCAAGATATTATACTTTGGCGTTTTGTTCCGTTATCTTGTCCGCAATAGTCATAATAATCGTGATAGGATCCAGACCAAAAAGGGGGTAATTTTAAAACAAATATTACCAAAAAAATTACTTTTTAATTTAAAACAGTCATGCCATTATATTCCATATGTTGTATAGTCGTTTAACCAAGCGTGTGTGGTGGTGTCGCAAGTCATCGTCAAAAAGACTGAGAACAATGAGTGGGGATAACTTCAAATAAAACAAATTCTTAACATTCCTTTTTAGGACAATTGAGGGACATATTATATTTCATGCGTCGTACAATCGTAAAACCAAGCAAGCGCGAATCCGCGTGTGGTCAGAAAACCACTAGCCTGATTTATTCACAGCCAATCCAGAGACAATTCAACCAAAAATAGCAAACTTAGTAATAAATTAAATAATACTATGTATTATTCAGTTATCTTGTTCGCAAGTCATCGTCAATAAGACCCAGAGCAATAAATGGGGGTAATAATTTCTGCGCGCCGGCATTGAATCCAATTATACACCCTTTGGTGGCCGACATGTTGAATGTTCGCCATTGACTTGTCTATTGCTTTTGTGATACCTCATTCAAATTTAATATCTGTATCAATTCATTTAAAGTAATTTACCTGATGAATTGTTTTTGAACGTTCAATGGACACCTAGTTGGATACTACGTCAATGTTTACTGCTAAAATTGGAGTAATGTAAATTTTATGACAGCGTTCATATATAGTTTCTACATATTATCTGTGTCTCAAGTTTGCGTGCGTATTACGGTTGCCAGATGCATTTCATACTTTCTATTATCTTGACTCTATTTATGACTTAGAAAAAACTTTAGGATATTATAATGAATAATTGTAATGTTTAGGACAAATTCATAATATATTGTAAAATAAACTGTAAAACTTTCTTTCGTAAACGTATTTAGTATTTCATTATTAACATTTATTCGAGGTGGGTGCTAAGGGTTGCCAATATATGATGCTCCTTTTGGCGTGTATTAATTACCTAATTAGTCATTTCTGAATGCAAATGTGTATTATAATCAATAATCAATAAATAGTTCATAAGAAGTTGTGAATTAAACCAGCCTGTCACAATACGAGTGATTAGTGATGAATACATTAATGGTCGAATCATGTACATAATTGATTAAGTGACGTCTCTAAGCTTCTTAAACGTATAATAAAGTAGTGACGAAGATAGTGTAGTAAATTATTATCTCCATTACATCAAATTTTACTAATTAGGGCAAGAGGAAAAGAATTCGCGGGTTTACCGACGTCTACGTTTTACGAAACAATACAAAAGATACTGCGTAGTTACGTTGAGCAAAGATTGTAGATTTTACTTTTTAATTTTGTTACTTTTCTTTTATTTATATTGAATTTGCATGGATTTATTTTATTATTATTTTATAAATTATATATTCCCTGTTTATTTAAATCGGTTTGGGCCGACACTTAGTAACTTTTTTCTTTAAATAAACCTGTTACATTTTAGATGCTATCTAAAATGTACATATCTTCTTATGAACACCATCTTATTCTCATCTAATAGTATGTGTACATTATTAATTCATCCATCATTCAACATTGAAGGAGAATCAATTCACTCGATATTGCCTATTGTTTAATGACAATCATGACTACGTGAATAATAATACCAACTATAATATAATTAATTCATAATACATGGAAACGGGTTCAATTATCAAATTGTCCAATAAGTATAACTCGTATTTTCTAATGGAAAAGTTTATTTATTTTTTAAAAAGTAACTGCTCACCCTTGAAACTACTGTTTTATTGTATTTTTTATGTTTATGATAGACAGGCTGTATGCTGTAGACTTAATTAGAATAGACTGTTATATAGTAGCTAAGCTCAGTGGTTTCACCCGCGTATATATCTTGGTCCCGTAGGATTCTAGGGATATAAGCTGTTGTACAAAATTTCATCCAAATCGGTCGAGTAGTTTCGGAACCTATTTAATTTAAACAAACAAAAATGAAATTTTTCCTCTTTAAAATATTCGAATTGAAGAGAAATATCTTATGGCTCAATCGATTTCATTTTTAATTATTTTATATACATTGAAGCCAGGCTAAAGTTAAGCTATTGAAAATATAATTTCAAATAGAAAATTTGTAGTAAACACGAACATAATATACCTATCTTTTATTTAAGAGAAATATAAATAAACAGAAATATTATGCTGTGATAAAGCGAAGGGCAAAAAGTCATTGATACAATCGTTCAGTGAAAAATTGCGAAATGAGGTTGATAGGCGATAAGAAGTTACCTTCCGCCTTTAGCTTCGAAAAATGATCATATACATTGTATCACTATGGAAAGTTTTAATAGAATTCAAAGTATTGACTTCGAATTCTATTAATGTTCATTTTCCATCTGATATTAATTTAAAATGTTTTTTAAACTTTCTAATTGGTTATGTATGTAATGTTCATTTCATTTATACGGCACCTCTATCTATCTTTAAATTCATGTTAAATATTTAAATTTACTCATTAAAATTCTAGATCAAACTGGCTGTTTATTTGTAAATCCTCATTTGTTTTTATTTTAACAATTAAAAAAAATGTCGTGTGCACAAGAAGGAATAGTAATCTAAAGGCACGCATTATATAAATACCGAAATATCTTTGTAATTCAACAGGCGATATAATGTAAAAGAAAATGTGCAAAATTTAACGCAATTTCAAATGCTATAGAAGTTTTAGAACAGCGAGCATACCGATTTCCCGGCAAAAGCTAGCTGTAAATAATATTATTCATGGCGAAGCGTGCGATGATACAGATTCCATTTAAACGTTATATTGTATACGATACCCGGTATACGGAAAATTTAAGATAAAGGGTATTTTAAATAAACAATTTATATTTGAAGCTATGATTGACTCGTGAAATTCGAGGAACCACTTCATTTGTTTCGCTGATCAGATTTATGAAACATTCGAGGTATTCATGGAACATATTACTAGTATTTATTTATGGTTTAAGGGACTTGTAGTGCACTTCGCATTAACTGCTTACTCTGCAATAGTTTTCCTACGCCTAAAAGTTGTAGAGATCGCCTAGAGTGATAAGGCCGCAATTATTTTAAATTTTATCATTTGTATTACTCTGTAATTA
The DNA here is from genome assembly GCA_001586405.1 of Phoebis sennae. Taxonomy (NCBI): domain Eukaryota; kingdom Metazoa; phylum Arthropoda; class Insecta; order Lepidoptera; family Pieridae; genus Phoebis; species Phoebis sennae. The sequence continues at coordinate 517,697 of LQNK01000454.1, read as the reverse complement.
CTGTACAATAAAGAGTTTTTATCTATTTATCTATCTAGCAACCGACATGAACTTTAAATTACACATTTTTTACATTTACAATTACATATTATATTTATAATACAGGAATAGTTAAAATAGTTTAAAGATTAAATTATTAATTGTATTATGTTATGTATAAATTATTATTGATAACAATAAATAATTTTCTATATGTTTGTTAAGTATACATTTACCTGTATATTGTGTCTCGTAAACATAGTAAGTATAATAAATAAATCACAGCTTTCTCTAAAATTCATACGGGTACAAAATTAATCCCTGACGGTATAACACGAGAGTACATCAAAGAACTTGTGATAAGGGTCAATCTTAATAGCGTCTGAAGTATAATATAATAGCATGAGTAACGAGAATCTGTGTCCACTTAGAAATTATGTACGTGTAAAAAGCTTGACGTAAAGACTAGTTGAGTCTGCACATTATTCACACTTTAAAACGAAGTCTTTAACCTTAGCTAGAACGAAGACGGTGAGGTGCTTCTGTTTCGTATACATAATAGGTAATTCGACGATCAGGCACATTCTGTGTCCTTACACTTAATGTATATGTAAAAATAGTATGAAAAAGTGTTTTTTTCTCTGTCTTTCCCTATATACGATTACATACGGAACTACCATACGGATTTTGATGCGACAAGGGGTGGATCGTTTACATCGCTATATATAAATAGGAATTAAAAAATAAACTTTAACGCTCATAAAAGGCAGTCTAATACGTTCATTATATTACAATGTTGTTGGTGCAGAAACAAAATATTATCTGCTGAGTTGTTTCGTCGAATATATTAGGAAATAACTTATCGAACAAACACAAATATAAATCAGCAAATGCTTAGTCAATAAAAAAGGAATTCGCCGCGTTATTGCTTTACGCGACACGGTTAACAAAAGCCTGCCGGGTGTCGCACTGTAAATCGAAAAACCAATACGTTTTACTTGGGTGAAAAAATTCAGGTATTCCTCCAGACACAAACTACCACCTTTGTGCTCGCCTCAATATATCCACGTGGACGTCTAGAGATGAAAAATATTTTCGTTCCAACATATTCCCAGGCGTGTTTTTCGGGGAACAGATTGCAAAAGCATTTCGGATGCTGGGACAAATGTTCCGTAGATAGTAAATGAGAATTTGAGTTCCGAATGCAGGCTTATGAATGTAATAATGGACGTTTTTGCAGACAGCTGCGCCATACAACAGTTAGCGTTTAATAAAAACTAGGTGCTTTTTTAGAAGTTAAAATAAGCCCGAATGTTGGACTTATGGCATACAAATACGTAGTGAATTTTGTTTTAAAATTTTCCTCAATTCTTTATCACATTTAGCTCAATCGGAATACAAATTTTCAAGGGCTGTTTATGAGAATGATATAACCCAAACAGGCTTGAATAAAATATAATTTATGATCTCAAAACGAGCCATGTCTATGATTCTCGAGTATGTAATAAATTTATAAATCCGAATAGTTTTATAGGATAAAATATTCAGGATTTCGCCGTGGGCAGGCATGTGGACATCATATTAAAACAAGAACAAAGTCTAATAGGACAGATTTGGAACGCAGATCCACATAATAAACGAGAGATTACAGTTTACAACGTTTATACATACGCTAAGTGCTTTTGTAAATCAGATTTTTAGAGTTTGCTGATAATACCTAATTTAGACCTAAGGCTATCTTTCATCTAATAATACAACATTAAAATGCAAAATGCTACGATTGCAAAATTTATTCATATTTTTAAAATATTACCTAATCAACTAAGATAAATTGCCTGCTCATAATATTAAGTGACGATCCTTACTGGTATTAAATTAATAACTCAATATTATTTCGTACCTTTTGGCTCCTTAAACCGCTACTTCAATCCTTGGTTTCAGATAAATCGCTCCATCGGGACTCCTATTTGATTATAATCGCCTTTTATAAGCTTTTTCCGGCTTAGAATTAAAGTGCTCTTCGAGATATTCGCCATTCCACGGGCTATTGGTTTTCAAAGAAAAAAAAATGCGATTTTATCATTGGATGTCCTACCAAATGGATATTTGGTGTGCGACCCAAGCGTGGCGACTCTTTATTGGATATTGAGATGAAAGTGTACTCTTTGTGAAAATAATATTATTGCAAAGACGCTGAAAATGTAGTTTACAATTACAAAAAGATATTTCTTTTTGTACATGCCTTTATCGCAACATTGACAAAATATTTCATTGCAGATTCAATAGTTCCCAAGTTTATGATGTCCATGCATAATTTTTATGACGAAAATACTGTTCTGTTAAAACCAGTCTGTATTTCGCGCGAAGATCTTTGTAGAAAGTTTTGAATGTGTTGTTTTCTTAAAGCGAAATCCTTGCTTATGCAAATTTTTATGCGATATTAACAAAACAAAGCTAGAATGTGAATTGGCCACTTTGCATTCGTGTATAAATGCATTGTTTGGGTATCTGGTAACGGAATAATGTACCCCCGAATAACCACTTTCACGAAGACAATGTGAAATTAAAATAACTCAGGTATACATATATATATATATTCACGTTCTCTCCTACCTGTATATATTAACGAAGATCTTTAGTTAAATTATTTCAAGCATGGTTGTTTGTTTGAAACCTGTTTTGAATTTTTTCTTCGATTAACGGTCGTTTTCAATTCTCTATAATATATGTTTTGCTTACTAAGGTCAGACAAATCTATCTTTGTGCACTTACTTTGATTTCAATATCTTATCGACGCCTTTGCTATGACTTATGTCTATCTAACGTCATATAATCCGAGATAACCATCTATCCATAATCATTGGTACATTATTGAAGACAGCCGTAATACAATCTATATAATTTAATCTTTTACAATTACCTACGTATATTTTTTCTAACTAAACTTGCTTTTGACTGCATAAAGTGAGTGTCAAATTTCAATACACTGGAATTTGTTGTTCCCCGCTGTTATCCGGTCCTGACAGATCACATCGCCCACTGATGCGAGGCGCTCGCTGACACGCCCGAATATTTCAAGCATTTTTCATATCTAGCAACAAGGCACGAGCGTTATTTTGCAAATCCGATATAGCTAGCACGCGTTTTATAATTTCTAGCTCATTTTCGGTTTTCAGTAATGAGGATATAAATACATTTTCATAACTTAATACCGACTTATCAATTGTTTGAAGCATTCATGAAGACAATTAGAAATTAATGTTTTTAATTTGTGTTTAGGTTTCTGTTGCGAACGTATTCCGTTAATTATAAGCTGCACTTGTTTCATAAAGCAATGTTCGATAAATTTTTCTAAAATTAATTTTAGTTTTTTTATTTCTAACTTAAATTGCGTTTGCCACCTTTCAATACAATGGAATTGGTTGTTCCCGCTGTTACCCGACTCTGACAGATCACATCGACGCGTTTGCGTCCACTGATGCGAGGCGCTGGCTGACACGCCAGAATATTTGAAGCGTTTTTCATTTCTAGTAACAGGCACGAGCGTTATTTTGCAAATCCGATATAGCATGCGCTCCTTAATTTCTTGCTCATTTTCTGTTTTGAAACATGAAAAAACAAATATCCTGTATTAAAATGTGCGTTACTTAATACCAATTCATCAATTGTTTGAAGCATTCATGAAGACAATTAGAAATTAATGTTTCTTTATTTGTTTTATGGTTTCTGCTACGAATGTATTCCGTTAATTATAAGCTGCACCTGTGTCATAAAACAATGTTTAATTAATTGATTTCTGGGATTATTTTGTACCTTTTTTATTTCTAAATTGCGTTTGCCACATTTCAATACACTGGAATTGGTTGTCCCCGCTGTTATCCGGATCTGACAGATCACATCGACGCGTCTGCGTCCACTGATGCGAAGCGCTCGCTGACACGCCAGAATATTTCAAGCGTTTTTCATTTTTATCAACATGGCACGAGCGTTATTTTGCAAATGCGATATAGTGTGCGCTCTATAATTTTTAGCTCATTTTTTGTTTTGAAACATGAAAATACAAATATCTTGTATTTAAATGTGCGTTACTTAATACCAATTCATCAATTGTTTGAAGCATTCATGAAGACAATTAGAAATTAATGTTTCTTTATTTGTTTTATGGTTTCTGCTACGAATGTATTCCGTTAATTATAACCTGCACCTGTGCCATAAAACAATGTTTAATTAAGTAATTTCTGGGATTCTTTTTTACCTTTTTTATTTCTAAATTGCGTTTGCCACATTTCAATACAGTGGAATTGGTTGTCCCCGCTGTTATCCGGATCTGACAGGTCACATCGACGCGTCTGCGTCCACTGATGCGAAGCGCTCGCTGACACGTCAGAATATTTCAAGCGTTTTTCATTTTTATCAACATGGCACGAGCGTTATTTTGCAAATGCGATATAGTGTGCGCTCTATAATTTTTAGCTCATTTTTTGTTTTGAAACATGAAAATACAAATATCTTGTATTTAAATGTGCGTTACTTAATACCAATTCATCAATTGTTTGAAGCATTCATGAAGACAATTAGAAATTAATGTTTCTTTATTTGTTTTATGGTTTCTGCTACGAATGTATTCCGTTAATTATAACCTGCACCTGTGTCATAAAACAATGTTTAATTAAGTAATTTCTGGGATTATTTTTTACCTTTTTTATTTCTAAATTGCGTTTGCCACATTTCAATACAGTGGAATTGGTTGTCCCCGCTGTTATCCGGCTCTGACAGATCACATCGACGCGTCTGCGTCCACTGATGCGAGGCGCTCGCTGACACGCCAGAATATTTCAAGCGTTTTTCATTTCTACCAACATGGCACGAGCGTTATTTTGCAAATCCGATATAACATGCTCTCTATTATTACTAACTTTTTATCTGTATTAAGTATGAGGTTTATTATAACGTGAATTTGTTACCTACAATGTTCATACATAAGATATTTTTTTGTATGACTGTTACAACCAGAGAGATTTTTTATAGTTTTCGACTAATCACATTGATAAAATAAAAGATTCCGATAAGCCTTTTTAAGGCTTAGATGATGGTACATATAGTTCAAAATTGAAATGAATGTTTTAAAATTTAAAAAAAAATCAATCTTTCTAAACGTATCATTAACAATCGAAATGAATAAGTCAGATTTGGTACAATTAGAATAATAACTTACAAACAAAATAATAAAGCATTATAATTTTTACTACCACGAGTGCTCTTTATTTTAACGCCAATTTTTTTCGTATTACTATCGTTAAATATTTAACGAATAAAATAGTTTATAGTATCGGTGTAATTTCGTACATTTTGTACTTCGAAATTAAATGCGGTTTGCTCAACAAACGTGAAGGCAAATTGCAATATATTAATTTCTTTTTGATGGTGGTTATTGATGCATATTCCTGCAATTTCGATTGTAATTTAAAGATAAATAAGCTCGATATTATTGGAGTAAAAATATTATTATAAGTAATGTTCCGTGCAATTTAATTTCTTGATCGATGTTCCAAATTGAATAATTGCGAATATATTTATTTTTGTAGTATTAATTTAACACGCATATACGTTTTCACATTTTTATTTCATTAACGGATTTTTTAGAAAAAAAAAACATTTTAGAGCAACCCGTATTTCAAGAACTGCCTAGACACACTTCGTAATAATGCGCGTTAATTCATTCATTCAATTACTCACCTTCGATAATTTCGCATACATATATTATGTGATAACGTATATGCGTGTAAATTTAATGTCGGCATTGTAGCGCCAAATTGTATAAAAGTGGCCAATCTTTTCTATATTTTATTAGGTCAAGGCGGAAATTGCGCTTTACCAGGTTTAAGTGACTCATGTATGATCTGTCAATGAACACCAGCAACAATATTCAATTCTCTAAAGTGTCTTGCCAGCTGCAAAGAAGGGAATGGGACAAAGAAACTAGTAAAGGGAGAATCTCTCGTCAATCAGGATAAGAAACCTTATTATTTATGGGATAAGGAATAAATTGAAAAAAACATAGGCCAATGAAGCATGAAATAGATATTTAATAAAGCCGGCGTGTAAGACATTACAAAAACATTGAATATCCTAAACCTTTTTAGAGTACAACTGGAATTTATGAACAAATTAACGTTTTCAAAAGCATATTCTTACTTTATGCATTTAAAAGTTTCGCTATCTCTCATCTAAGTATCTAACTTGATGGCTTCATGTTTAAAGTTCTTAACTCACACATAATATGAGGTCAGTATACCAGCTTTGCTTAACTGGAAGAGGAAGTTGTTTAAAATTTTTACTTATCTTTAAGTTTGTTACTTAATAACGGCAGAGTATTTAAAATAATGCTCCTATTTGAAAGTTTGAATGTATGTAAATATTAGCTACTATAGTTTAAAATATTAGTGCAATATAAAGTTTATATTAAAGAAAAGCAGCTGTAGTTTCAAACGGTGTTTTTAAAAAGGGCCTTCACAAAAAGTAGTTACAAATAAGTGTTTCTGTCAGTTTGCGGGTAGAGTTAAAATTTCACGCGGCATTACCCAAGAGAACGCTGCATTGTAAATGGGTTCCTTGCACAACATATATTATTACAAGTGTCGTTTGTAGATTGCATTTTTACAATTACACTTGAATGCATTTAGGACGCCATATCTTGCAACTGTTACAAAATGTCGTTTTCTAAGAATTTAAACATTACACACGTGTAATTAAGTATAGTTAAGTTAAATGATATCATTTTTATATACCACTTTTGTCCAGTTGTCTGCCGTGAAAGGTCCTTACTACGTTTCGTCATCCTGTCTATGTGGCAAAGACATAATTAAGGTTTTGAATATTTTACTTTAAAACCCCCTCCTAAACTATAATACAATGGAATAATTTTAAAAAAGAAAATTTAGGTTACATATAGGCTATATTGACTTTAGAATCATATCAAGAATAATAGTTTATAATTATTCATTGTAATAAAATGAATACTATATTTCCGGGACAAATTGTAAAGTCGGACGTAATTGCCTCTTCTTATATCCGTTTTGAAAATAAATGTGGCACGTAACGTTATAACCTATGATTGAAATTTCAGATTTTGATTATATTCGGCCATTGCTTATATTCAGGTTAATACAGCTTCTATATTAAACACCAAATTATTTGCGCGTCGGGCTTGCACCATTTACGAAGTTTAATTTCCGTCTGAGAGTAAACAGCGCTATTCTTGTCGAAATAACGAAACTGTTCGTCAACTGCGATAAATCAATGTGTAGGTGACATGTATTTCCTTTGAGTTATGACAAATATATGTTGGCTATATCCCTTGATTAGTTGTTGTCAAGAAAGTTTAATATTACCATGCATACATACGCACATACTTTCAGACTGAAAGATCAATAAAGGATTAATAAATTTTAGAGGTTTTGTTTTATTTATTTTTGTTGACATCGTAATGAAACAAAGGGCTTTAGTAATCAATGTTTTGTTTAGTGTTCAGGATAAATAAAGGTTCAAATATCATCAAAATCCGACCGAACTTCTGCGAATCACCCAAACTTTGGTTAAATCCATTGTTTACCGATTTTCGGACCATCCCTAATAAATTTCGATGAAATTATGTACACAAAACGATGAAAACATATATTTCAAACTTTATTTGGCAAATGCATAATCATAGATTATTTAATTACCAAGAAAGTCATTCACGGAATAACGAATATGAATTTCCATAAAATTCAGCAGAAGTTCAAATTAAAGAAATGAATCTAGTAATTAAAGTTTTTTCATTCGTTGAAAGAGCAAAGTACCGCCGTTTCATTTATCTGCTATGAATCGTTATTCAGAAGAAATTGAAAATGCAAAAGTCCCAAAGTTTTTGTTGAATTTCACTGTAACTAGCGATTGGGAAGTAGATTTTCGATATTACATATGGAATGTAAATTGCGAATGTAATGTTTCTATAGGTTTGTAGAGGAAATGTTCTGGAAAAAGCAAACAAAATCAAAAGGGATTTCAGATAAAAAATGAATTGTAGCTGGCTATAGTGAATACCGATGCCGTTAGTAAGACACATGGCCGCCTACTTTTTTCGGATCGAAATAAAAGGTTTTCTTTGAAATCGTACTGCTATACTAGTTTCGATTCGTTTAATGGAATTCTGTATTAATTTATGTTAAGATGATAATCATTTTTACGTTTATTTTTTATGTATGTCCTTTAAACACATAAAAATAATATTACTTAGATTGAAAGCGTGTTATATTAATATGGTCTATAGAATGGCGAGTACGTCATATATGAATTAACTAGCCGCGCCCCGCGGTTTCACCCGCATAACGTCTGATCCCGTGGCAACTCCGGGATTAAAAGTAGACTATATGTTATTCTGAACCCTTACCTGTATGTATACCAAGTTCCATCATAATCGGTGCAGTAGTTTTTGCGTGAAAGAGTAACAAACATCCATACATCCATACTTACAAACTTTCGCTTTTATAATAGTAGTAGGATAGATAATATGCACTTTTGTGAAAACATGTAGCTTTCTAATAATTAATCAGTATAATTTAATAATAATTCGTAAAGTAGGAACGAGCGATTGCGATTATTAACTAAGCAATTTGAACACATATAATTCATTAGATAAACAAACCCTTCATTAACGCACAAAAAGAACATTAAAAAGCGAACGAGTGTATCATTCACGGGCCATGAGCAAAATTAATAATAAATGCGCCGCTGATACAAATACAAAAGGGTAGCACGATACATTCCAAAGGTGTATGATGAATTGAGCACTAGGTGAATAAAAACAAGCCTGCTCGACCCGCGCCATTTCCCAGCGAGGCTCCATCCAAAGATTTATGTGAAGCAGTCAGACAGTTGGCACGGGAATCCTTTAAAAATACATGCATTACGCCTTGCTACCCCCGAATTTCGTTTCGGTTCGTAAACATTTAATTGTAATCCTTCGCCCTCGGATGTATCGTAATTAATTTTGGCTTCGTTGGCGCTTAATTGCTAATGTAGATGCCCGTGATTCTTGAAGCGTGGGACAGTTGAAGGTTGTAGTGCATTTAGGAGAAGTGCTTATGATTGTTCCATACAATTTTATAATCTATAGGTTTTTTCATGGATATGAGTTCACTTGTAAATCGTATTGTACCTAATTCGATCCTAAACCGAGTCCGGAACCTAGTAATAGGTAGGTACATACAAAGTTTAAACGGATGGGAGTTATAGTTGTAGCTAAATATTAACTATGATAAAGTCGTATCCCTTCATTGTTAAACTTAATCATTATATTCCACATGTTAGTAGAACTAAAAAATCACAGAGTCATAAACTATGTATCGCACAAATCATTTCACTATCAGATCTCATTTAGGAATTTCCTTCCGCATACTCATAAACCGCCTCACTAGGTTATAAAAATAGGTAATGATGATACGCTCTATGTTATAAACTTTGACACGAGTATCGAGAATGCATAGTAAGTCAGCTTATACGTGCTGACTTTAAAGTACTTTCAAACGATGGATGCCATTTCCATCCCTAGCCTTGTTACATTATTCAATGAGATCATCCCTTCTTATAAAGTTTGAACGCCCGGTAGGATGGATGCCGTGATGTAAAAAGATATTTAATGATTTCTGTCTAAATTAAATATCTTAAATTACCATTATCACTCACATTTGCATTATATTTCAAAAATAAAAATTTCTAGAAAGTCATTCGAATTTACATTAGTTTTCTAACTTGTTATCTTTCAAACAACAAACTGTGGGTTTTCGCAATATTTTCTCGAATAACAAGAATTTGTAAGAGCTATAAAGTATCTGTCATCTTCCTGTTATTTCTTGAGATGTTTCGGAAGTTTGTTTGGGTCAACGATTGCAATATTTATCTTAATCCTTATAAAAACGGTTAAAAACGAAAGTCGTTGGAGTTCATAATTTAATAATTCGCTATCGCGAGGCATTCCATTATGATTCTTTAATTTTCTGGAATTTTCTTTAAGCCATTGCTTTTTACCTAAGACTTTCAATTTACGTTCCGACATATAATTTCTGTTTCGTTGTTTTGAGCCGAGTAAACTCGAAACGCTTATTTTTGAATGAAACAATTTAATCTCTCAAGATATTGTTTGGGGTTCCTTTTTCATGCGCTGTTTGACGAAATGCTTGCTCAAGTAAAAATAATTAAGTATTTTGTTTTGTGACGATATTTGTTTTTTTGGGGAACTGTTATTGGATTAATGTTTTCTTTTTTTTCTATTAAATTTATTTAATAATAAAATTTAGGAGTAGAATATCGTGAAGTCATGTCTTTTATGCATGATTTTACTTGCGATGCTTTTGGATTTTAAGTCCTTAGATTAAAGTTGAATATGGAATTTGATGATAATTAAAAAAAAAAACAAATTATAGAAGTAAAAAGAACCAAATATTAAGTAAGATATTCCCTAATTGAAATGATAAGATCTAATACTTGCCCCTATAAGGTAGGCTCGTTCAAACGCTTCGAGATCATTTTCCAATTTCTTTGTAATCGCGTCAGAAAGTTGGCAACACAATAAAATATCCTTTGTTGAACTAACACAATTTCTGCCGATACAAAGGTACTATTGGCAATAAAGGGATACTAAACAAGAGCTAGTTACCTCGCCACAAAGAAATGCGGACAGCTTTATGTATTGGAAGTACTAAGTGGGATAACATTTTTTTATTAGAGTACAAAAGGTACACTCATTTTACGGAAATAATAAACAATCGATTGAAAATACTGAGTATAATGTTCATGAAGGATGGCCATAAAGCCAAAGAAATGGACATAAATACACAAAGACATTTTTATGTTACAGCTGACAAGCGGAGCATGCAGTTTATCTGATGTTAAGTGACTGTCCGCAGCCCATTAACATCTAAAACATCAAAGTGATGCCTTGCCGGCTTGAAGGAACGGGAAGGGAGAATAAGGAGAGGATTAATAGTGGGAAATTGAAAGAGAGACCAGGATGGAACAGGAACATAACGTTTCCTACATACGGCTCAGAGGGGAACAACAAGAATTAAATTCAACATTGCACTTCTTTAAATGTTTGATTAGGATTATCGGAAGATTTTTTATAGTCTAATAACAACAAGCTTTTGCCCAGAAATTTCACAGTCCAGTTGAAAACCCCAGACAAACAGAACGAAAAAATTTTTTTGGAAGTAAAAGCATATTTGAAGAATATATAAATGGTCTGATTACTGTAACATAATGGGTATGTATATTACTGCATAAAACAAACTTCCTCCATCATGGCACTTTCACGAGCTCCTCGTTTTCAGCCCCATATACGAGATCACGAGAATGCGATATAACACATATTTTCCTAAGCCTTTGATCTCTCGAAGTATATGTAAGAGTGAAAAATCCTCGAGACAGAAGCGGAATAGAAACAAGTACAATTCGCGTCATTTCCTAGCTTGTTCTAGTCGAGATAGTGCACTCTTTGAACGAGTTAGGATAACTCGAGAGCACTAAGGCTAAACACGTGCGATGAAAGTATTGCTACAAACATACTCTAAGTTTAAAACAACGAATTTTTGTACGCTTGTAAAGTTTGGAACAAGCTTTAAATAATAAATATTAGATATGGGTAATGCTTGAATGATTATTAATTGTCTGAGCGAAATGAGGTCTCAGAGTCGAGTTGGCCAGGCGTTTGTATGTTTGTAAGTATGAAAAACTTTGTTCGACGATAACTGGAGTATAGTTTATCCGATGTTGATAAAATTTCATAGGCGAATATTTTAGACAAAAGAAAATGACGAGTTCGAAGATGAGCGAAATACAAGTCGTAAAAGTTTGTAAATCGTCGATATTCATATTTCTGACACTATACAATACATATTTATTCAAATAAATTTCTCTTAAACAGACGCACATATATATAATAATGAAATTATCTGTCTATTTATAGAGTGACCTCATAATATACAAAAATATATTATATATTAAATAAAATACTTTTTAAAGGATTTTATTTAATATGGAAAGTACTCGCGTTAATACAAACACAAGATTATACGACATTATATATGTCATTGAATAGTAATATCTACAAGAAAATTTATTCTCCAACAAAAAATCAGAACATTTTCCTCAACTCTAATTATCATTCCTGTATACATCGAATATTTTACAATCCTGAAACTCTACACCCTGGACTGCGGTAAATGTTAAATATCAATTTCTTTTTAAAATATAAATTTTACACCCATATATCCAACAAGGACACGAAAGGTACGCTCTCTGGGTCTTTTGACTTACCCCTTTGTCAAATACCACGTTACATTCTAAAGATGAAAAGGGTTTACGGTTATAATACGCCCCTGCTTGGTGATAGTTTTAATTTTAAAAATAAAGCCAGACAATTTAATGAATAGCGTAAGCGGGTGTCTGCAATTGTGATCCTTTTTCTCACGGCTCTCTGAAACCTTATAAACATATTTTCAGCACGTCAGGAAAATAAAAAAAAACCTTTTTATTCATTAACACATAAGCTTATTTTGGGTCCAGCTATTTCTCATGTAATCCAATTTCATTTCGAATGTTTATAATGTTAAATAGATAGTACAATAAAATTTTATTGGTTTTAGTATAGTATAGGATGTTTAAAACCGTTTCTTAAGTTAACACCCGAATTCAAACCATGACTTTAAACAATTCAAATAATTTGTACCAAATTTTACAATAATATGAATTTCAATCCAATGAATCGAAGTAGGCATTATTGTCAGGCACTAAATATCGACATCAAGGTTGGAATTTTAATACAAATTCGTAATGAATATCTTTGATCTCATTTCCAAATAGCTTTCAACCGCACTGACACCTCTGGATTTTTAATTTATTTGGATTGGTTTCGTTTAAATATGTATGGTTCCAATTATTTATTAACAAATTCGCAGTTGGAGAATGGACCGTAGTGGTAATTATAGCGGAACGTTTTATTCGATCAGAAAAGGGTTGCTGTAGTCGTTAAATTCATCAAAAATGTGTAGGTATTTATTTCATTTTTTCGGCAGGAACATCATAATACGGTATTTGTTTATTCACATATTTTTATCGTGTAATTCTTTCATATTTCGAAATACATTCTGTTCACACTCATTTTATATAGGCTACAATTTATTGGAATTATTTTTCCATCAATACTATCATCGATTATCACCATTTTAGTAAATGAAAGTCAAAATATCGACGAGAACAAATACAACAAAATATTTAAAATAATTTATTACATTCAACATAGTTTAACAATTAGTGGGAGTTCTTAACGAATGGCGTAGCCAACAAGTTGAAAAATAGTAAAACGTAGCGTTCGAATACAAAATTAAATTGGAATGTAAATCAAGCCCGCCCGTTCTCTGTTCACCCAATTACCGATACATCGGATTGATAAATCCAACTATAGTAAACAATGCTTAGTCACTGAAGATTCGCTTTGTTCACACCGGTATGTTCTAGACCTTCTGTTAATTCGACTTTAGTCTCACTTCGACACTCACTCTTAATTTTTGTGAAATCTTTTGTATTCTTTTTTTATACATTGAATATTTTGACTCTTTATTAGTGAAAAAGAGTCTTACTCATTCGTATTTTGGGAGTGGCAGTCGAGCATTGTAGCACGAATTAGCTGCCACTGAGGAAGATAATATCCTTCTGCAAATCCCTCATGGTCGTTGACCATAAGGTAAACCGTTTCTTGTTTATGATATAAAAAAAGGAAAATTTTATGAAGGCATGTTACCCAATGACTGAATAATCTCGCAGTGAATTCCGAGGTGAACTCGACAATGAGTTTTTACAGAATAGTTCGACTGTGAAGTATAAATTGTTCCTTCAACCTGTATAGTGTAAACTGTAAAGAGCTGCATAATGTATTCGTGTGTAATGCCCTTGTGAGTGTCACGGTCTGTCAATCTGAACGGAGCTAGACGTGTGTTGGGGATATTTGTATGTGTGTATAGGTGTTGTCTATTACTTTGCGATGGAAGTTTGAGACCGGACAGATTTAGGACAGTTTTACTTGTCTCATGGCTTTGCGCTGTACCAACACAACCAACTTGACGACTTTAATTTTTAATTTTAATTTTTATCTTTATTTTTATTATTATAATGTAATTTTAATATTTTATTTATATAAATTTAATTTATAATGTATAATGTAATTGTGAGGGGAGGGCGCTGGTGTCTGTAGCACAGTGAATACTACCACAGACGCCGTCGATCTTCCTCAAAAATTGTAAATTTTTGTGTGAAATGATTAAATAAATGAAATGAAATGAATTCCACAAGTAAGTAATTATTTGTAGCATGTGGGATTCATACTGATCTTTATGATATAGAAAAAGGATCAAGCATGTTTCTTAAAGTTAAGTGTTCGGCACCACCCATAAATAATTACCTTCTAGATTTTGTCATTATCAAGACAAGAACAAGGAATGACACACAAAATTATGACCTTCTAGCCACGCCCCGCGGTTTCACCCGCGTATGTAACTTCTGATCTCGTGGGAATTCCGGAATTAGAAGTAGCCTATATCTTATCCTGGATTCTTACCTATATGAATACCAAGTTTCATCACAATTGGTTCAGTAGTTTATGCATAATAAACACACACACTTTCGCATTTATAATTAGTAGGATTTCCACAGAAGTGATATCATATTTTTTTTTGTAACCTTAATTATTTGCTTAACCAATTTCCTTTATCTTTCCTAATTAAAGTATTTACAACTTCATATAAAGCAGGTCAGAGAAACAACACTTTCTTTGAAGGCTAATTGTGTTGCTCAGTATTTATTTTGCTAAGATTGTAGGTAAGAAAATTCTCGTGCACAAACCTTTTACGATCTATAAAGCGAAGTATCTATCTTCTTTAGTGCCTTCGTATACTAGGAAAATTTCTCTTAGCCCCTTAAATATATTACCGTAGGTGTCACTGATACGTTGAAAATAGTAATATAAATTTTTTCTTAAAATATCCGCTTTATTTATGCCCAATAACTATTAAATGATAAGTGTAATTCAGCTTCTTTAATCATACTTTTATATTTATAGATTTCGTCAAATTATATTGTTAATTATTTCCTGAAATATCAATGTTATTAACTTTGACTGTCATTTGTTTTTAATGACATATTTATATGTAATTGAAGTTGTTCGAATGGAATACAATGTTGATAACATTTCGCAGTAAGCATGAATGCATATTATTATTAAAAATGCAATAAATTATAACAATATAAAAGATAAAGCGAAGTATTTTGGCTGTGTAATTTCGCTGACCGCACGGAATTATCATAGTTATTTGTGTTTAATCATTCTTGTTTACGATGCTAATAATTCGATTGGTCGTGTAAAGAAAAGCGTTTTGAATTAATTAAAAACTTCATCTAAAGCAATTATAACATTGCGTTACTAATCTTTGTAATTTTTATTCATAAATAAAAACTCCTTACATAAGTTTAAAGCCTTGAAAAACATTAATCAAAATTCATACAACGAAAAATAATACCAAAAGCCAACGTATAACATCTTTCTAATATGTAAAGGCAGGGAATTAAAACAAGCAACCCAACTCGTATGATAATAGCTAATGGAATAATAAGAGTAAATATAAAGGGTTCACGAATCGCCACGAAACAGAGTCAAATCGTAAAAAAGGCTTTCCACAATATCTCAGGCTAGCTATATAGTGATCTGCCCCACCTTATTAAGCCAGCATCCCGACCCTTTTATAGGATTCGTCGAAATGTTTATGAAAGTGAAAATGTCCTTAAATGCACCTGTTTTACCCATTACAAGGGATTTGCCTGAAATTGAATACAAAATTGTAACAAACGACTGAAAAATTTGTTGTAGCGACTTAATTTAGGCTCGTAAAACAGTGCAATTTATATTTTTCTTTGTTGTAGACGTCGTACCAAATTAATCGCGGCAATATTTCTTTTGAGATGAGGTTAGGTTTATATAATTTAAGAATTTATGATTGTCGTCGCAGTATTAATTTTCGTATGCTTTTATATCGTTGTCGTAAATAAGTATAAATTACGCTCGTGGATACTATTTATTATCTGTATCCACAATTTCGATGATTGTGAATTATTATTGTAAGCGTTGATTTATACAGCGGGTAAAAATTTTGTAGCAACATTTTACATTTCAGTATTAAAATAAATGATAAAAGAATTGAACAAATTTAATGATTAATGAAAATTATTCTAGAATTCTGTATTCTAATGTGATTTGTGTATGTTACGTAAAAGTATGTTTGTTATCGTATGTATTTGCGTTCTCAGAATGGGATTACATAAAATTTTGGTTCAGAATACCAAGTAGGGCATGTATAAGTGTAGAGACGCGCATAGCGTCAATTTATGAGCGTGTAATATTGGGACGATTGCCGTCTGAAGCAAACGAGACGAGAGAAACGTCCTCTAATTTATGAGACGTAATATTCTAAGGCACGTCTGTGTCTACCTTAACCTATAAACGAATACGCTCATCGCCTTTATCTGTACGAGAAATTTATTTCCTTCCCGTGCTTGCGAAACTTCTGGTAACTTAATCTGTTAAGAAGCTTTTTTGTTGCCGAGTTAATGAATGTTTTGATCGGGTTCCGGCTCCGTCTAAGATCTTTCTCAAAACAATTATTGTACGCTATTTGTTATTTCTTGTAAGTAGTAAGAAAAAACGTTAATCATATTATTATATAATATTTTATTCAAGTAACTAAGCTTCATTTTATGGGACATAATAATTCTGTTGTAAAGAATGTGAGCTACGCCAATATCGTCATGCTGTTTGCAGCACTGGTTAACATACCAGCATTCACACTGGCTCTCTATACAGCGCATTATTTGATTCAGGCTGTCTGGTTCACTATATTTGTTATTTTACACCATTATTTTTGAGATGTGTTCTGCTAGAAATACTATTTTTGGTTAATTCGCTTCTGAAACACTAATTATAGTTTGATCTAGATTTCGGATATGAATTCCCATGGGCTAGTCTAAATATTACTTCGACTGCCGAGGACTTCGCATCTTAGAGTAGGTCAGGTAATATTAGATAACACTCAATAAATCAATTTATTTTGTACGAATGAAATCGTTTGAAATAACTGTTGGAAACAAAAGACTGATTCGATTACAGGATTTGCTCAAACGAAAAGGTAAATATTTAGTAACAAATTAATTTATAGTATGAAATGTTTTGTCAGGCAACTAATATTAATTGAGGATGGTTTATCCGCTTAATGAACATTTAATTTGCGATATAACTTGATTTTGTATTAATAATTATTATTGGTGCTTTATTGGTGAGAGTGACTTGATTCATATTAATAGCACAATAGGGTGTGTGGTGTAAAATGTTTGTTATGAGAAGGATTGCATTACCGGAATTAATGTGATAATAAAATTGGTTATCAAATAATAGGCTACTTGACGTATGTCTAATTTTCCATGATAAATTAGTATATCCTACAAGTTTTAGTTTACAAAACCATATTTTATGTTTTTTAAGATTATTTAAAAAGTTCAAATCGAAAAACGTATTATTATCATTAAACTTGGACGATAAAATTAAAAACGTAATCGACTATAATATGACGTCAACTAAGTTCTAAATTTAATGACTGTCAAACCTTAATGCATGGATATAAAAAATCCTAAATACATAATCAACGTCTCAAAAACGGCAGCATGAAACTGAACAGTTATGAACAGCATGAAACATGATCTTCGCGTAGCACCCAAAAGCTACGCGAGAGCGTTGATTAGTCTATGCGTAGGACCGCAATTCTATGCGTAGCAAACAAAGTCTACGAGTAGCATCCGAATTCTTTCTTTTTCAAAGGCGCATGTGGGCCCCCTAATATTGAATCTTTTTTTAATACTATTTAACACAAATACAAAATTATTCTTGTCTGTATGCTAGTATATACATACATGATAGATGCGTTTCCACGTGTTATCTTTTTTATTAAGAGTCCCTGTCAATTTTCATGTGTATGTTAGAGCTCGGACTGACGCCGGTTATCGTGGTGAGCGTAATTGGTTATAATTTACATAAATTATTTATTAAAATACGTATTTATAGGGTATATCTCTTCAGGAACCCATGTAGTTTAAAATTATATAACCCAGTAATCAAAACTGGCTAGATGTAGAACAAAATCGGCGAGTTATAAGGCATTACTTGGAATTTTTATTAAATTTAAATATGACCTCTAAATCAAAATCAAAAAATTGGATCTGGTAGATAAATGCCCCAAAAATTAGATCTATTAATTATTTTTTATAATGGAAAACCTGGTGTTTCGTGTTTTCGTATAAACACATGTTCGTATTTTATACATTTAAATATATTTTGAGTAGTTATTAAAATTTTATTCTATACACTTACTAGATAAATATGTGATGTTTCATAATATAATAAAAGTAATGTGATATTTGGAGTTATTGAGAACTGTGTTCTACAAAAACAGGCAATTCGTCCGTTTTGGCAGAAAAATTAATATTCCCCTATTAATTTTTAATGGGGACTCCCTATTAACAGCGAAATTAGGATCTTATGCTGTCATTCAACAAAACACAAATCAAATATTCTATTGATGGTGTACACACGAATATGCAGAACGTATTTACAGAGTAATCACGAAGATAAGTAATATTGTTAGACATGAATATCTAATGAACTACTCACGTTATCCACGTTGCAATGTGAATGCATATTCTCATTTGGGATATTGAAGTCTAAATTACTTCAAACATGCGAGTAATTGATTGCTTCCCGAAGTGTTTCAAAATTTACTTCATTAATATTAGTCAACGAAGAAAATTAAGCCATTACTTTTAAACTCAATTAATTAATAAACAATGTATATTGTAGGAAATTGACAGTAATTAGTTTTAAAAGAAATTTAGGTGTACAGGGGAGCCGGTGCGATGTAAAACAATTCATTAAAATTTCATATCAAATTTATTCCATGGAAATATTGATCCTAATCAATCAAAGCTTATAAATGTATTTTATAATAGTTGTCTTCTGAGGTTTCACCCGCGTATATTATATGGATTTATCCGATATTTCCGGGATATACCACCCAATATCCTTTCTCGGGTTTCAAATAATATCTGTACAAAATTTCATCCTAATTGATTAAGTGATTTAGACGTGAAGAAAAGATAGACATTTAGACAACAGTAACTTCCGAATTTATAATA
>LQNK01000454.1:460298-497907 GCA_001586405.1 Phoebis sennae | reverse complement strand
CGCGTATATCTCCCGTTTCCGTGGGATTTCCGGGGTAAACCACCCTATGTCTTTTCTCGGGTTACAAACAATCTCTGTACAAAATTTCATTCTAATTGATACAGTGTTTTAGGCGTGAAGAAAAGGAAAACATACAAACAGAGTAACTTTCAAATTTATAACATTAGTAAGGAAGTAAGCATATGCTAATTTACTTTGTATTATAGTTTTGTGTTGAAATTGAATACAGTAAGTGTAAAGCCACTATTATACCTGATTTGTTTTCATTATGATATGTCTATATTCTATTAAATACAATGAAAAACACTTAATTCTTTACAAATAGGATACAGTGATGAAAAAACTGAGAGATAAAAGACAATCAAAAGGTGGCCTTTAGGTAACGATCTCTACCAGACATCTATCTATGTATAAAAGTTTATTTTTGGTAACCCATATAGATATACAACAGTATCGATTGACTTGCAAATTAGTTGCAACTACCCTCATCATATTCCCGCTTTATATTTGTTATCCAAGTACAAAAATCTATAAAAAAAATCACACAAGTAGCCTTCATTTTTCACTATATTTGTAACAAATAGGAAAACGCGGGTGGGAGTAAATACATACACTTTTCATTTAAATAAACGTCGAGATTTAACACACAACGCTAAGCAGGGAATAATATCCGTAACCGTACCGCGTAATTGTCACGTTCCGAACATTAGCGAAGTACCGAATTAATCCTAACTCTGCTATATGCTTTCCCAGTGATTTAGGTACACAATTAGTTAATACAAATTTGGAATATATGGTGTGGAGGATGGTATTAATCCTCCAATAAAAAGGGAGGATCCTCGACCAGTCCGAACCACAGGACTGGCCGGCCGTTAGGCCCCGAGGATTGAAGTTTGGAAGTGGTATATATGTTTAGCGACGAAAATATTTTAACATCGCGATATAGGGATTGTGACGTCACGTGACGCGTCAATGGAATAAGTTGACGGAAGCTTTTCTTTGAAATAAGTTTGCTGTTAAAAATTTAATACACGGTACGGTAGTAGAGAATTATATCTGCAACCGTACCGCAAAATTGTCACGTACGGAATATTAGACTAGTACCGAATTAATGTTAACCCCGATTCGCAGTATGTTCTAAACAATACAACACTACTCAATCATATAATGTAGGTGTAAATGCAAATTTGTTGCATGTGGCATCTTCGTAACCCCGCTTTATGCTAATTACTCAGACATACGAGCGTCGCTGAAAAGGTTTTTAAATGAAATTTGTCATAGAAATAATTAATTGACAAATATTTCTCCTTGCATTTTATTTTTAAGAAATTTATTTTTAATGTATACAGTTCAAGAAACGCTATTATAATAACTAAATAATATCCTTAACCGTACCACGTAATTGTCACGTACCAAACATTAGCGTACCACCGAATTAATCCTAACCCCGTTCCGCACCGTATGTTCCAAACAATACAGCGCTACTCAATCATATTACGTAGCTCGTGTATGCAAATTTGTTGCAACTGACATCTTCGTAACACCGCTTTAGGCTAATTACTCAGGCATACAGAAGACGATGTATATGTATCATAAATAGTTAAAAGACACATTTCTCTTTAGTTATAGAAGTTATCAGTGGAAGTAGATCTTTGATGTATACAGTTTACGTTAAAATAAAAGCCAAGGCGTAATACACAACGCTAGACGGAGAATAATATCGGTTGTCATAGCGCGTAATTGTCACGTACTGAACATTAGCATAGTACTGAATACTAACCCCGTTCCGCGCCGTATGTTCCAAACAGCAAACAATACACTATTCAATGATATTACGTAATATGGAAATTTGTGGCAACTATATCTTCGTATACATCCTTATTACTCAGTCAAAAGATGGCGACTCAAAAGACTTAATTTAATGTTTATGCACAAATTTTCCTGTTACATATAGAAGTTGCGGTTTGAAGTAAATGTTTCATATTTTACAAACTTTTTAGTTTACGTACGTAATTTATTACAAACAGAATAGCAACTACAAAACAATTAGGTACTATTGTACCACGTAATAGTCACGTATCGACCATTAGTGTGGTACCGAATTAATCATAACCTCGTTCCGTGCCGTATGTTCCAAACAGCAAACAATACAACGTTACTCAATCATATTATGTAGCTGTGTATGCAAATTGTTGCTACTACCGTCTTCGTTACCCCTCTTCATGCATCTTATTATTCAGAGACACAAAGGATTTTATTAAATTAAGAGATGTTTTTCCACCGCACATATAGAAGTCAAGGGTGGAAGTCCTTTAGAATACACATAGATTTAAGTTAAATTAACGGCAAGATTTAATACGCTAGATAAGGGAATAATATCAGTAGTCGTATCGCGTAATCCGCGCATACCGAACATCAGCGTAGTATCAATTTAATCCTAACCGTATTTAGCGCCGTAAGATCTAAATAACGAACAATACACTCTCCAATCATATTACGTATATGCAAATTTGTTGCAACTACCGTCTTCGTATCTCCGCTCCATTTTCCGCCTTAATATCCCAGGCTAATTATTTTAGCCCCGTAATTATTCTTGTACTCTCTACCTAATGATGTGCAAACGTTCGAGTAAAATACTAATGAGGTTGACATATATTTAAAGGCTCGTTATGTGAACATAATGGGGATTTTATTTATAAACGCTTCTCTAGTATGTATGAATATATGTTAAGCAATGGTCGAAGCGATAATTGCAGCAATGTGTTGTTTCTATGTTGCGTTCATTAGATGTGTATTCATTTAGCTATATTGTGATTTTTTTATGTATTGTCTACATATTATGAAACTTGAGGCCGAATAGATTGATTCATCCCTACGTTCCAGCCGTGTTCCAGCGAAACATGGATTTAATGGTTGAGTTTTATATTCACTTTATTTTTTGCACAGAAACACTTAGATATTGCACTTTTTTTAGTTAACTAGTTCGCACATATTATATAGCACTTGAGACAACACTTTTTGAATATTCATTGCACTTGATTCTATTTTTAATTAATTATAATTTTCGGAGCTACATTATATGGATGTTTACTTATGCACGCCATCTAGCGGTTTTTTTATTATATAAATATTTAAAATAATACATAAATTAAACATTTAAAGCTTTTATCTATAAAACCTTCAATAACATGAATCCTTTTATAATTATAATGCATGTTTAATTTATAGGTAATTAAATTATTTGAATAGTTTTCTATAGTGAGGTAAGAAGTGAAAATGAACACTCATCTTAGTAAACTTTTAGTTCCATTTGTGATTAAATACTAATAAATCCTTAACTTTAATTGAATGGATATTTTACTAAAGATTTTCTTTCTACTAGTAATTAAAAATTACCTTTAAATATTTATGTATTGAGATGATCCAAATGAAAAATGAAAGACTTATTCAAGGAGGCTTTTGCAAAAGGCTCTTGAATCGTGGCATGCATGAGAAGGTTCACGTATAATATTTTTGTAAGAAACATGTGAGTAACTTTATTCAATTATTTATCAAAACGTTTGATACAAACTCATTTAATATGAGTTTTATCATCATCCAGCAAACACATTTTAACGTTAATATTTTTATTTTTACGTCGTTTAAAAGCGAATATCTTTTATATCAATGTTTACGCAACGCCTATAAATTCAAGTGACATTTTTTGTAATTAAGTTTGAAAACCATTTCAAAGCCCTTTTTATGCTGGATTCATGCAACTCTTCATACGCTGCTTCGTGCACTAACGATCATTAAAAACTAAGCGATTCTTTCCAGCGCCCTATAAAGAAGAGGCTTAACGAGGGAAGTAGGCTGTACTTATATTGAATGTATATATCTTCAATAACACCTATACAAAGACTAGCGCGCTTAGGTTTATATATGTATATTTTTCAGTATTAACTTAAGTCGTAGCAATAAATTAATGCATGAATATCCTACCAATATTATAAATGCGACAGTTCGTGAGGATGCAGGCGTGTTTGTTACTCTGACTAAAACTATTGTACCGATTGCAATGATGAACTTGTTGTTCATATAGGTTAGGGATCTAGAATGACATAATATAGGCTACTTCTAATCCCGAAATTTCTATGGGATCTAAAATAACATACGTGGGTGAAACAGCGGGGCGTGGCTAGTTATGATATAAAGTTAAGAGAATAAAATTACATAACTATTATATATGTCAAAGCCAGTTTGCCTTATTTTATAATATGAAATAATACACATTATTATTCGGCACTTTATGACTTTAATATCATAAAACGTTTTCAAATATCCACGTTGCAAAGTGTACGCGCAATATCTATAAGTTCCCGTAAGATTTCAGATAAAAACTATCCCATGGCTTTTCTCGGTTTTCAAACAATATTTATCAAAAAAAATATCCAACCGTTCAGTGGTTTAGGCAAGAAGAGACGTAGTAGTAGGGAAGTGAGGATTTCAGGAATGTTAGTGACATGTTATATATACTCCAGAACCCATAGTAATAAAATAAGTTCATACAATGGCAGCTACATTTTTTCATTCCATTTGCCAAATCCATTGTGCTTCAGCAGCAATAACCCGCCAGTGTCGCCTCTCGCTGCACTAGTGTTTGCATCTATTTTCCTTACGACACTATCGACACTCCCCAAGGACACATTTCTGTACTCTTGCCCAAATTGCTTGTTAGCTTTTATTCTATTCGACCTTTTATTTGCGGATTTTAAAATAAGCGGATTATTGGTGATTGTGAATGATGAAATGCTTAGAAACTTTACAAATTAATTCATTTCAAATCAAAAGTTAATTGTTATTTCGAAACATCAAAAATTTTCAAATATCAATGCTAAATGATGTTAAATAGCATCACTTTTGCAAATGACATGTCATATTGCAGTAACAAATGTAATAAAATAAGTTCATACAATGGCAGCTACATTTCTTCATTCCATTTGCCAAATCCATTGTGCTTCAGCAGCAATAACCCGCCAATGTCGCCTCTCGCTGCACTAGTGTTTGCATCTATTTTCCTTACGACACTATCGACACTCCCCAAGGACACATTTCTGTACTCTTGCCCAAATTGCTTGTTAGCTTTTATTCTATTCGACCTTTTATCTGCGGATTTTAAAATGAGGATTGTTAAGGTTGATTTGATTTTTCAACACTTGAATATTGAATGTAGTTAAAAGTAATAAATTATTGACGTTAATAATCACGAAATAAAAAAATAAACAGTACTTATGTTCTTAATTATTGGCGTTTTTCCCTGCGAAAAATTCATCGATAATCATCAGAGTAAATACATACATATGTACAAAAAACACATAAAATCCAGGTTAATTGTTCGGTCAGGTCTACAGGTTATAATTGTGTAATTATTCGGTTCATTACAGTCTAGACCATAGTTTATATATGCGGATTCATTACCTCAGTTTCCGACTAGCATATTGCAGAATGCGGTCCTCTACTTTCAAATCCCTCAAAGGGATTACAAAAGTTTTAATACTGCTATCGTCAAAGCATAGCTCACAAAACATATAGCAGATTTATTTAGCTAAATACACAAATAATTTCGAGGCACGCTTTGATACAGTTTAGATAATTAGGGGACTATCAAAAGCGCTCTAATAAATTATGACATAGTTAGCGATATTATAATTTAATGCTATGATTTAGGTTTTGGTGCCACTTGGCCACTTCGGAATATCAAACGTAAAATTCCAGTCTGGTTGTCGAAAATACGTCCCAATATCCGAGTAAATTGGCTACTAATTAAAATTTATTCAGCTGTGAATGTGGAACGTAAAAATGAAAGTTAATTCTTTAATAATTATTAATTACAGTATTAAGAGTTTTATAAGATTAGCGGTTGGAATGAGGATTTATTAAAATGAGGTCATTTTGTACTGATTACTTGAATGTGTTTTTTGCCTCGATTAATAAATATTGTGTGCTATTCAAGTATAACTACCCCGAGTTAAAATTCAATGAAGTATGCACACACAGGCACGTTTCTAACATATTAAAATAAATTCAACGAAATAAATACTGCAACATGGCTGTTAAAATAAAGTCATTTTATTTACATTTGAATTATATAGAGGTGTTAAAATGTACCATTAAAAATTAACGTATTTTTGCTTAGGACGTGTTAATTATTTATTAAACTAGAAGTGCGCTTAACACAAACAGAACTAAATGTTAAAGTTTAAATTCTCTGGCCTTTTAAAGTTATTTGAATAACACAAAACCTACAAATTCTATGTTTGAAGCAATTTAGGATGATCATAAATCACTCCGTATAAATGTTTCGGATATTAAGATTGACAAAAAAGTAAAAAACAAATGGAACAAACTGCGGCGTATTTATTTAGGAGCATTTCCATAAAAGAACAGGTATTAATAATTACGTTCTAATCACTCGAGACGATCCCGACGAAAGGTATTATAAATATTCATGATGGGACTCCTCTAAGTCACAGTTGAAAATTTGTTAAACCTAATTTCAAGTTGAGGACGATATTGCGAATGTTTAAGCCGAATACATTTCAATGTGAAACAGATCACATAAATAGGATGTGGATAGTGTAATGGTAGTTATTATACTTTACCTGGCTAACAAAAAGAACATTTCAAAAAATTCAAAATATTTCAAAAACAACATAACATACCAATGTAACATTTGTATGTTACATAACATATAACATACCAATGTATGTTATTTTGTTTTTGTTTCTAGAGTTTAGGGTTTATATTCAAATCCGTATCCGCATTGTTTTGTTCATAAAATAACTAAACGTGTTTGACTATCTGTCGTAGTAATTGTTTTAGAATTTTTTATTAGCCATAAGCATATTATTAACAACGTTGATCGAAATAACATCGGTGAAATATATTAACTCTATGAAAGTAAAAACACGTTTCTTGTGTTTTTTTTCTCTTTTTACCCTGTTAAATGTTGTTCTGCGATAGGTTGCTTAAAATTATAAAGCCATAAGTGAATTAAGATTTTTGTAGAATTATCAACAATTTCAAACAAATCTCTTAAGATAGACAGTGCGTAGTCATCCGTTTTTGTTTTGTTTTAATAAGGAAAAAGGTCTTGGTTGTCATGCCACTAAAAATAGCAAAAAACGTAGTATATTTTTAATATCTATTCAATCTGAGGGCATTTTTATTATCCAATTTACTCGCTTGGTAACAATATTCAAGAAATGTGAACAATCTCCTTAAAAGTTAAGCTAAAATGCATTTTTTATAAATATTTTCAAGATTGGGCAACACTCAATATGTCAGTTGCTGAATATCTTATCAATAATGCACCTGACAATAGGTGCCTATTCCTTTGATTATATTATTTTAATTTAAATTGCTAGCATAGTTAAAAATTGAGGTAAATAAATCTTAGGGCAGACGACGATTCGTAGTCGGTGAACAATCAAGATAGATCCGTAGTACTGAGAGCAAACGGACATACAGAAGGAAAAAGATATAGAAAATTTTACCTATACAGAGAAGGAAACGAATTTCCAATAGAAAATATTTAATCTTAAATATAAAAATGAATCGCAAAATGTGTTGGTAAGCGCATAACTCAACAACGACTGGACCAATTTGGACAATTCTTTTTTTTAAATGTTCGTTGAAGTTCAAGCATGGTTTTTACGGCGAGAACAATTCGAATAATTACCGGGTCCACGCGAGCGAAGCCGCGGGCGGAAAGCTAGTATTGAATAAATAAATGAAATGAAGAATGACAGTATTGGAATCCATATTTTATGTCCAACTTTTTTATTGCTCATTAAATAAAATTGGTTTATTTATAGCCTTGCTTGCAAATCGAATTTGCTTATAATTACGCATGGTCAAACCAAAGGGCATCCCAGGTATAAAGCTTAAAGACACATAAAGTACAAAACATAAAGACAAAAAAAATACCCAAATCACACATCAATGCCATATGTGACGAGGGCTAAGAATAACATGAATTAAAAAGCGAAAGACAGTAAAGGAATCCCCATTTTTGTTTGAAACAATAACTGCTCCATCAAAACTTGTTCATTTTGGTTTACTATGTCACTTTACCTTTTATTATTAACTATCACTTTTATATAAAAACAAACACATTTTAACTATCAACAAAACAACAAACAACAAAGTATATTAACTATCAGTTTGATCGATATTTGAAATCGATATTTCTTACATGATTAGCTAAGGGCATTCTAGTTAAAGGATCTCGGATAAAATAGTTCAAAGAGAAACAAATTGTAATTTTACAATAACAACATTCCTACTTTTAACCGACTTTGAAAAAAAGGAGGAGGTTCTTAATTCGACCGTATTTGTTTTTACATATTATGTATGTTACCGCATATCTCCGACGTTTATTTACTGATTTGAGAAATCCTTTATGCATTTGAAAGAGTAGAGTGTCAGTGTGGTTCCATAGTAAGTTGGTTAAAGTCCATGTGGAAAACAATTCTGGGAATTCCTCGAAAATCAACAGAATAAGCTCTACGGTTAAGATTTAATTATATATTTTTTATTATATATATGTATTTTCTATTTAACAAGATTTTGCACCAAGTTTGTATAGATTTCAACAAAAATAAAATAAAAGTTATTTTCTACTGTTTAGAGTGAGGAAGTCGGTTCTATTTTTGGCCAAAAGCGAATATTCATTAGAAACATGAACTGCTCATAATATACAAGTTCACGCCAGTTTACACCAACGCTACGTCTTCTACCCACCAGTTTCGAAATTAGAATTGCAAACCGAATTTGCTTGTAATTATGATTAGGCAAGGGCATCTCAGGTAAATATCTCAAAGACACACAAAGGTACCCAAATCAATTTACACGCCAGTGTGGCGAGCCCGGCACGTTATAATTTGTTACGAGGACTAAGTTTGGAGGACGCGGTTTCGGATTCGGTGACTACATTTCGTGTAGCATAGTAACAAGTTTAATTTTGGCTTCCATTTAATATGCTAACTTTGAACGATTTAAAATTTGATTCAGCAATTTTATAATTTGTTTTGAAATCATATGAGTTTGTTGAGCTTTAAACTTATTTGTATATCGTACAAGATTTTTGTATCCCCTTTTGTTTTTGATATATCAACAAAGAGATTAAAAGTTAGAGATAAGTCTATAGCCAATCATAGGATATACATTAATTTTCATAGCAAATAATAATATGTATTGAGTAAAATGTATTGGTATTCGTAAAGATAAAGCATAAAACTTCGCAAAGAAAAATTCGACAATGAAAAGCTCCGAACAGAACTAAAAGTGTAGGCAGCTACATAAAATCAAATAACCAAACCGTCCTCAATTCTTTATCGCCAACATTTTCCGTTTACCATACCGAAACAAAATGGGTCATACACGTTTCGCCGAAGTCGGGGGAATGAAAGTGACAAAAGAAAGCAATTTACGAATTCCACGATCGGCCGTTCACCATCAAGTCGGGCTGCGGAAATTAAGCGACCCATTAATCCTTCACGTATCTACGTGGATAGCACTGATGTAGCTGGCGTTCTGCAATCCAATTTAAACGCCAAAAGATTTAAGATTTCGAACAGGTTACTCTTAAAATGTAGCTGAGTAATTTAGTGCAATCACATTGTCTCATGAGAATGTTAATTGCAAAGATTATTTATAGAGATAAATAACAATTGTTTGGTGAAATTTTAAACTGAAACGAAGGAAGGTTTAATTTTACTTACTGTATAAGTAATAAGTGTTCTATTAAAAATATTATGGTTTAAAATGTTGTGAATTAAATATATATCTATGAAACAATTGATTATTTAGTATAGCTAAGCATAGTTTTCTTTTGTTTGGTCCGATACAGATTAATCTGTAATGTATTATATTTTTGTTCAATCGAAACGATCTGATAAATATATAGGTAAAATAAGATTATTCAATAGTTCAATCATGTATAAAAATAATTAAACTATGGAAAACCGAAATGTCGATAAAATAGAATTAAAATATTTTCACGAGTAAATAAAATTGATGTGGTTCACATATTACTTACAGCTGGTAATCCCGCAATAAAATGCCTCGCTACATTGTACGATTTTTCACAATAAAAATTCGTAATTCAGAACTTATGTTCAATTTACACGTACGTCAGTATTCTACGAGCGAAATGCGAATTTTATAATTGTATTGACGTTAATAAATTCGCTTAAAATTAACGCAATCGTTTAAAGGATTATTTTATTGACAAATGTAATTATTTTAATGTCGCCATATTTTGTTATGAAATCATAATTTCATGGAAAGTATTTCATGTTTTCAATTTTATGAATTGGTGATTTGTGTGTTACAGAAAACAAAACATTATTTATGGATGATTGTAGGAGCATTATGAGATATATTTTTTATCCCTGTTTTCTGTAGGATCGTAAGTGCACGACGCTCTTGGGAACGCAGTGGGGAGCACGAATATGTCCCAGTATACCAACTATAGAGATGTAGAGGCCGGAATAAATTTAGAATAAATAACGTGTGCTTCTGTTGACCTCTCACAAATATTTACCTTTGCCGCAAATGTTAGCGTTGGTACAATAGTTATTTTTTTAGGTTTGAAATGAATTGGGGCACGCGTAAGAAAAGCTTGTGAAAAATAGTTACAAGTCTTTGTATAGATTTGAGATGCGATACTGTTAGAATTGATTTTTTTTTCGCTGGTTTTGATCTTGAAATGAATAATATTATATAAATAATAAATAAAGACAAAAGAAATACCTAATATTTAATTTGATAAGCATTTGGCTGATTTATATAAATAACTATATTTTGGAGATATCGACTAACAATTATCATAATTTTACCTTGTTTCATTGAATTCCACCTGCGGCTGAGCTTTTCAGACGTTCAGATAAAATGGCACAAATATTGTTCAGTTCATTTAAATGCATGAATAGTCTGGGTTTATAGGTAACGTTCAGTTCTAATAAAAACAAAATACAGCTTTCGGTTCAGTAAAAAGAGAATTTGTTGAGTAACTTAGCTTCCAGCATAGCTCTGTTTAAAGAATTTTCCGATTAAGTTAGAATCTTTTTATTTATTGATTTTGTTATTTTAATACTTTTAAACGTCGTAGACAGGGCGAGTAAAAAGCTGTCCCTGTATAAGTGATATTTCGCTTTGAAATATGTAGGAAATTTTAGGAAAATTGTTCAAATAAGATTTTTCATTAGTTTTTGACATATTTCTTAAAAATATGATTCCAATTAGTTCTCTTTATATTGGTGAAACATAACAGATTGTTTCTTTTTGCAGATGAGTACCAATTCCGCAAATAGTTTTAGATTAAGCCCTCAAGGCCTAATTGAAAATCTCACCCCGTATATGTTTGGGATTACGATAGTCTTAACATTAACCCTATTTATAATGCTTAATATTATCTGTTTGTACGAGTTTGTTAGTGAAAGAATATGCTTCATGCATACCTAAGACTCGCGTAGGAGACCTTTACAAGTGATCGGCTTATTTGACGTATGTCGTATAAATCCTTTGTTAAGCCAATGTATTGACAATGGATTTATAAGAAGGTTCGCATTACTGAACAGAAATAGTCGCTATCGATTATGAAATTATATGAATAGTTAAGGCACGACTTAGGCCAAGCGCGTATCAGGAAAATTACCATCATACTAGGTGAATTGGATGAGTGTACAACTTTACACCCATCCCAATCCTCTATTGTTATGTGCTATTTCTCACTTTATTTCCTTTATGAACAAGAATTCCGTATTCCTTCTTTTACTTATCTTCCTCTCGTTCTATAAAGGCGCTAGTGGCACTTTGTTTCTGCTGGTGTGTATGGGTTACAGTAGTGATAATTCGGTAGGTAACCCGCATACTCCGCTTGCCTGCTCTAGCATACTGTATATGTATAATTAAATCAAATATTACTTTTCTATATTTTGTTCTATTTGTTATACACTCGTAGTAATAGGCTCTGAAAGGCAATGTTCATCTTGTATAAACAATCATATTTTAAAAGTTATTTCCGTAAAGCCGTTAAAGAAATACCATAACCAATATTACATAAAAGTAATCTAATAATGTTGTAACGACCTCGTTAACTTGCATGCGTATAATGTTCATCGTAATATATTTATCGTAACGTAATTGATTTCACGATTCGTAATTACAATCCAATAATGTTCCGTTCCAAAAGGAAATTCAAGTTGTACCCGATATGGCCCAAATCCATGCGAATAATGATTTATTAATATGTATGCGATCCAGCGGATGCCTGTGTCATCTTCGAATTGATTTATATGCGAATACCTACTGTTGACGACGCTTTGAGTTTGTACTTCGAAACGTTTGTTTTTGGGCGAAAAGAACTTGATACTACAATTTACTTGAACTAAATTTATGAAAGCTGTGTATTGAATCGTATGTTAACGATTGTGGTATCTTCAAATCTAGCCAATATAAAAAGTTCAAGGAAAATGTTTAAATTTTATGCATTGTTTTAAAATCTTTGGTAGATTCACGTACTTACTCCGAGCAAAGTTCGAAAGTGAATATAATTTTCAGTCTTTAAGTCCCTCGTTTACATTGATCTAAATTTGTAATTTTATTAGCTATGCCCTATAATTTTATTAGCGGCTTCACCATAAAAACCATACCTTTGTCGAGTTTCAAACAACCCTCGTACAAAATATACTCTTAATCTAGTTGTATAGGCTCGAAGAAGTTACAATCTCATTTATAACATTAGAAGGGATGCCTTCTTTATAATATTTCGCAATCGAAAGGAATGTTTAGAACGCAAATTGCTTAGAACGAATCCTTCAAGTCGCACCGCTATACATTGGCAAGCTCGATTGCTCAGGCTTGTAATATGTAAATAAACGCGGTTAAACGTATAACCTTCTCGCGGTAATATCTCCGGAGAGTTACTTAAAATTCCAACAGCTTTACAGGCTTCAGCCGCAGTCGCAGAAAATGTTATTAAATACAGCAATTACATTAAAAAAAATTAATCGTGCATAAAATATGTCTTACTTATACAAAAATATATCTTACAGGCACTAAATGCGTTATTTAAAAACAAGTCTGACAGTTCAAGGAATACGTCACTTAAATTATGGTCGATGCATCCACTCCAATAAAGAATATTCTTATGAAAGATTTCATTTGTAGGCCTGCACAGTTATGAATTACGTCTCTAATTATAATTAATTTGTGAAATTCTACCAGTCCATATATTATAATTATATATAATATATGGACTGGTAGAAAAGTAGTATATATTATATTATACATATGCATATTTTATCGAAAGGAGTGCTTAGTACGCAAATTGCTAAGAACGAACCCTTCAAATCGTGCCGCTATACATTGGCAAGCTCGTTTGCTCAGACTTGTAATATGTAAATAAACGCGGTTAAACGTATAACCTTCTCGCGGTAATATCTCCGGAGAGCTGCTTACAATTCCGACAGCTTTACAGGCTTCAGCCGCAGCTACAGAAAATGCTATGAAATATAGTGATTACATTATATAATGTTAAACATTATGCAAGACTCAAGAGAGTACAGATGTCGTCGATTTTTAATGTTAGTAGAATAAATGAAATTAGAGAAAAAATCGAGTTTAAAGCTTTTCATAGATAGGTATTCAATAATTTTTTAGAAATCATGCCCAACGTTTACTTTTAATAATTTCGCGTCGTAAGTTAGGTTGCGTATTACTTAGAGTCAATGTAGGGAAGAAAAAGGGATTTCACGACATCCTTTTCAGTAAAATAATTCAGAAATTACAAGATATTTCAAAGTATAATTGAGTACCTATGTATTAAATAGAAAATATTGATAGCTTCTTTATTTCAAAACTATCAGATAGGTTTGAAAAGTTCTTATCAAGATAGTTAAGTTCACGAGGAATGCTTTATACCGCTACTACGCGAAGGAAATCGCGGAGCATAGCTAGTGAATATAGAAATAGCAAATGATCGCATAACCCAAGCATAACCAAATTCCTTCGCTCTCAGGAGCTTCCTTCAACAATTTTTAATAAAAGATAATTGATTGTCTTCTTCGCCGTAACATGGTGAATGTAACTCTTGTTTACTCATGCTATAAAACTTGTATGAAATTCATACGCTAATTAAAACTTCCACAGCGGTTAGCGTCGTCGAGAAAATTGGGTTTTGAAATTGTGTTATGGGAACGATTATATTTAAATAAACCGGTATCTGAAATACATATTGCTCTTAAAGTTTTTCCGGCGTTTTTGCGATTATTTTATTTTTTTTGTTCTCTGTAAAGAAAATAAATATGTTAATGCGAAACGGAAGGTAAACAGCGGTATAATCTAAACCTCCTTCATTACTCTAGATTTGTAATAAAGTTTAAAATCTCTAACTTCGTCGCGTCGGGTTCTTTCACCGGAGGCAAAATTGACTCAACCCTTTCTGTCTTCTGCTTTGTTTTAAAATTATTAAGAACCCTGGCGTAAAAATTTGTTTTCGTTGCAACTTTTCATTTTACCACGGGTTTTTTATTAATTAGGTTTGTTTGTGCTCTGTAGTACTGATTTTTTTAACATATTTCGCTTACTAAATTGTTATCTAACAGTAATAAAAGAGATGTTTCCACTATAAGTTCATCACTACATGGCTTGTTTGTTAAAAGAAAGTTAATTAATGTTACATAATAATATAAATTTATATTCCTTAATTAGCTAATTAAGCGATCGTGATTTTACATTCATAGTTTCGCATTAATAAGCACTTCTTGAAGCTACAATAAAGCTACAATGCTCAATAAATAAACACAATATTGAAATTCTTCCTGTTTGTTCTCTCCTTAATGAACAATTCAAGGAAGGCTTGCGTTCAAGATTCATTTAAGAATAGAATAATTAGATGCTTCAGGTCACGGAACGGTGAGGAACATTTCTGGGAACATTTCGAGCGACGTCTGGGAGGCACGCGGAGTGCATGAAGCGAAGTTCTGTTCTTTGGAGAAGTTACTGTTAGTATGACATAGGTACCGTTTCAATGGCTTAGAGTTGTAAGCGCATGTGGGCTTTAGTGGATTTAAAGTATTAATATACGTTGAAGTAACCAGTAAGTATAGCAATTTGTTTAAGAGGCTACCGTGCTGATGAAATAAATAATTCGTGAAGGCTCAATTTATATTATAACTCAAAGGTGACATATTGATCTATCAACGCACAGCCCAAACCACTGGACGGATCGGGCTGAAATTTGGCATGCAGGTAGATGCTATGACTTTACTATGACTATTACTATTTTCTTAGTTCATGCCTAATCAACTAAGAAAATATTTTGATCAAATCCCACGGTAACAGGTAAAACAACTACGCGGATCAAATCACGGGGTAGTAAAACTATAAAATTAAAGCAGTAATATAAGTGCCGGATTAAATAGCCATCATAGCGATTGAATCGGCACCTGGGATAATTAAAAAAGTGATTCCTGAAACTTCAATAAAAGTATGACGATTACTAAATGAAATAATATTAAAATTCCTTCTTTGTGTGTTCTTTCGTTTATGAGCAAAGAAGGAGAGATTGTCTTAGCTGAATAATTCCTAATAATTCTTAATTTTAATTCATTTCGGAACGGTATTATTAGATTCAGGTCACGGAGCGGTATGGAACATTTCTGGGCACATTTCGAAGCGACGTCTGTGTGGCGTGCGGAGAGCATGAAGTTGCAGCTTAGTTCTTTGGAGAAGTTACTGTTAGTATGACTCATATTACGGTTATATGGCTTTAGGTTTTAAGCAGATGTAAGTAAGGTTTTTGTAAGAAATACAAGTAAACCGTTTGTGACGCGTGCAGATTTCATGAAGTTGATATTCTGTTCTTTGGAAAGATGACTACCGCTAGCGTGATATTATTAAGATTCTTGCAAGCTTTGAGATTTAAGCTTGGCTTGTGGTTAATGTGTTAAAACATGTGCCGGATTAATCATCAAATATACTCAAAGAACTTGATATTTTCGAAAAGAAAGAAAACGGAACGGAAAATAATGTTTTCTACGAATAAAATTGTCTATCTATAGTATTAAAGGTACTCTACCTTCAGGCATTACAAAATTCCACCTGTAGAACGATGTCCAAGAAGAAGCATGAAGTAAGGACCAATAATTGCATTTTTTATCCAAACATTTACTTGTAAAACATTAATAGAGCAATCGTTCCATGACTTCTAATATATTGAATTTTTCAAAAACAACTGTAGGTTTTTATGGGCTATTATTACTCAATCATAATTTATTATAAGTAAATTCCGCCACCCACCCAACCCGCTTTCTGTTGCTATGGCACTTAGACGCGAACCTTTCGAGACGCTTTATTTATATTTTATTCATCAGTGTTTGTTGACTCATATAATTGGCTTTAGATGAAAGAAAATATGTTAAATTAAAAAAAGCGGCATATGATATTAATAGAAGTTAATAAATGTAAGCGACCTGTGTTCTTAGTGCCTTTCAAAAAGGTCCTACGTGTAAATTTGACGGTGTAACAAGAGAGTAAAAACTACGACCCATCTCCATGCATGAAGTTTTTGTGCAATAAATTGTGGGCATTCATAAATCGCCAGCTAACTATAGCGTCTATAATTAGTCAAGATGTTTGTAATATAGTCCTATGAGGTTATAAATACGTAACGTAAAAGATCCCTGTTTATGTACCTCTATTCTTAGTAGCTCCACAAAGGTCCTACGTGTTAATTTAACGGTGTGACAAGCGAGTAAAAACTACGACCCATCTCCGTGCAGGCTTAAGTTATTTATTTGCTTTAATTAAGCTTTTGTGTAATATATTGTGGGCATTCGTAAATCGCCAGCAAACTATAGCGTCTATTAGTGGGGACATTACGTCAGGAATTAGCTGGCCGCGTGAACACTACGAAAATGTTAGTAGCGCTTTCTAAGATGGTTTTATTTTTTATGTTACATTCGTCCTATATTCTAAAATTTTGAGGCCTTTCCGTCATACTCTCTCGAGTTTAAGGAGTTGCAATTCTCCTGCGAGAAATAAACGCATGTGTGTAAGAGATTTTGTTGAAATTGAAATTATATCCATTTTTATTCGTTTCGAAATCGATAAATTGTGGGCATTCATAAATCGCCAGCTAACTATAGCGTCTATAATTAGTCAAGATGTTTGTAATATAGTCTTACAAAGTATTTATAACCTCATAACGTAACAGATCCCTGTTTATGTACCTCTATTCTTAGTAACTCTACAAAGGTCCTACGTGTTAATTTAACGGTGTGACAAGCGAGTAAAAACTACGACCCATCTCCGTGCAGGCTTAAGTTATTTATTTGCGTTTGCTTTAATTAAGCTTTTGTGCAATAAATTGTGGGCATTCGTAAATCGCCAGCAAACTATAGCGTCTATTAGTGGGCACATTACTTCAGGGATTACCTGGCATGAAGACTACGAAATTGTTGGTAACGTTTTATTAAATAGCTTTATAATTTACATTACATTCTTTGGTTTTCACATTATTTTGAGACCCTTTTTCATGCGCCACAGAGTCAATATGGTTTTGCATAAAAATGTTGTGTATGTGTGTCCAAATATTCCGATAATGCTAAATTTCGATAACTTCTTATATAGTTCGTTAGAGTGTTAATAATTGCAAGACATTCTGACTATCACTTTTGTATTTGAACATTTTCTATTGATTACGAAATTATTTATAATATATAAAGGACATTCGTAAATCGCCAACAAACTGCAAATTAGCTCGCCACGTGCAGACGAAATAGCTCTTTAGTACGAGGTGGTTTTTATAATTTATTATATACTAAGATTTTTAAGTCATATTTTAATACACAAAATATAATCAACGCTTGAGTAAACGCATTTTGCGAAGCTCACTAAATGTTTGCTTAACATTTGAATAACGCCAGACTTTCCTATATTTTCTCCAAATTATTTGAAAGCGTACTTACAACTAAAGTAATAAGTTCAAGCGTCATGAACTTAGCAGCATATGAGTTGTAACTTAAATGCACGCCTCAAAGGTGAGATATCTCGGGTTACAGAGATTCATATCCACTTGTGAAACTTTAGCATTAAATCCAGTTCCAACTTCGACGCAAAGACAGAAATTAATTACGATTATTGTGAACGTTCAGGTAGAAATTAACCCAGGTATCTGTAATAATTTAATTATTAGCTGACTCCAGATGTTATTAAACTGATTTCGTTTATAATAATTAATTGTAATATCAAACATTCCATATTGAACGTCAAATACCATACGTAATAATTTCAACATTTATGAAAACGACTTCAGTAACCTTTTTAAAAAAATAAATGCTCTTTCAAAATCATAAATGAATTTTTAATTACAGAGCTTATTCATTGAACGCGGCTCAGAGCCGCGAGCGAAGTCCCTATGATTTTATACTTCCATTTTTACAGCACAAAAGAAATAAAATTTGAAGCGCCGTGCCTGAGGTTGTAGAACTTCTCGTATTTCAGTGGCACGCGTCGTTTAAGCGAAAAATACACCTCTAAAGTCTATGGTAATCCACAATCGTTCGCCCCTCCACTATGAGTTTGCTCTCACAATTGTATCTGCCTTGTTATGATTCGACGCCACTGCTCTTGATAATTTTTTGCATACTTTTGTTTCGCTGTGCCATTTTTCTTATGAAAGCCTTTTGTAACACACCGCATGTTTCTGCGTACTTTTATGTAATTATTTTTCTTTATGCTTAGTGTTCTTGCTCATGAAACCTTAACAATTAATATCGACGGAGGTCACATTGTATAAGGTGACCTAGAAGTGATAGAACGTTTATGAAAAATGTTAATTTCATCTGTTATAATATTCTTGTATTACATTTTGTGTAGAAATAATAATGATATCCGTGCACGTGTCAACAAACCTACCATAAATCAAAAAATGTATTCACAATTTTTATGATTTTGCAAATGAATTACTTGGTGTAGGTTTCTTTTTCACGATTCTGTCTGATTGCAGATAAAGCTATGCCAATTTAAAAAAGCTAGAGGTAGAACAGCATGACTCGAATACGGATTTTCAAGGTTTTTTTATTAACTAGACGCTGCTTTGTGCATTCGAGCGGCTCGGCAGTTTGCCTCGTTTCGTCTTCCTACGTGTGAAAGTTTAGTATTCGTACTTCGTATTTGTAGTTGTTTCTAGAACATAGTTTTGGGTACACGTTAGAATTAATCCACAAGATAGCTTTATTACAACTTTGGGACCAAAATGTATGACAGTGCAATGTTAAATTGAAATAAATAAAAATGAGTCATATTGAGAACATCCGTCTTTTTTTAAATCGGTTAAAATACAATGAATTAAATGTAAGATTATCTATGTGGTATTGGTTTTATATGTAAATACAATGTTTTCCAAAACTCTATTATATTAAATTAAAATATTAATAACACAAAAGTTTAACAATTGTTAAAGTTGGCAATCTACGATAAGCGCAAGGCCTTGACTTAAAAAAGGCCTGTTATAAGAAGGTTCTTATATTTCTATGCACAATAGCCTGTTACTCGTATTTCTTAGAAATATTTCAATGCCAATTTGTAGGTGAATTGTACGGGATCATGAAAAAATAGGAAACCTAAAACAATAACTGAAAAATATATTCTATTATACAAGTAGATTGCCCCACAGGGATATCTTCAAAAAGGACAACGTTTTTCACGGAAAACGAGCAGTAAGGTATAATAGATGTTATAAATGTTGGATACCTTAAATCATCTTTATATTATGAGTTTTTGATTCGTGAAAAAGTTTTATCAGTAACGGATAATGGGAACAAAATATCTTCGTCACTTGAGCGAGGTCGTTCCCATTTTTCAACTCTTGATAGCTACATTAGGAAGGAAACTGCAAATGTTCTGGAAGTGATGGTATAATAAAAATGTCGCATTTTGGTAAAGCAAATTTTATCGGCATTTATTTGTAAAACGCTTATAGATTTGCCACAAATCAATATTCTATCGTCGACAGTCAAAATGATGTTATTGAATTGAAGCGTTTCAATAAATATGATTCGAACTCTGCAACATAATATATTTTTATTGACATTTGGAATATTAGGTAATATGGTTACAACTCTGCTCGTAAAGACTGTTTATATTAACCATGTTAATACTTCTGTGTTAATGCATGCCCTATCGTCATGGAATGGTCTGAATATTATGTGGCTAGTTTGAAATACTTTTTATTGCAATAGGCTCAGGTATAAGATCCGTCACATGCACAGACGGTAACCTACTCAGAGAAACTGTATTATACTTTAACATTTAATATTATATCGGAAAAAATTGTAAAAACACTGGCAACTATTACACATTTGTGTTTCGCTTACACCATGTTCTATTCAACAATTCTCGACTCCTTTTTTCGAGTAAACCGTGTCCTATCACAGTCTATTAC
Source organism: Phoebis sennae (assembly GCA_001586405.1). Taxonomy (NCBI): domain Eukaryota; kingdom Metazoa; phylum Arthropoda; class Insecta; order Lepidoptera; family Pieridae; genus Phoebis; species Phoebis sennae. Next base: position 477,413 of record LQNK01000454.1, on the reverse strand, counting down.
TATTTGCATTGCATAGTTTTGACCACATTTGTTTCAATAGCCGTCCGTTGTCGGGTAATATCGTTTTATACCAGCTATTGCGTCCATAACAATAATGACTACGCACTTGTTCTCTATTCCATCGTTTCCGACACGGTTAGGTTATACCCTCGCATTAAATGGAAGAGATAACCGTTTTTAGCCTCGTAACAATTGTTTATTATCGGAGGTGACGATATTGGATCGCATAAAAACGTAATCGTCAGTAGTGTTACTATTATGTTATTACATATTATGTTTAATTGTTGTTACTGTATCCATAACATTGTTTCTGCTAAAGAAAGTAGGCAATTAATTTACGCTCTAGTTATAGTATTCTTTGGTTGTTGTTGGAACTTACTGACCGAGTATTATTTCCGCCGATAATAAAACTTTATTATTAACGACAATATTGTATGTATCGCTTAAGTTTCGGTGTTGTGACCAGGCATTTCAAGTTGTGTTTAGGACTTGAAGAAACCAAAAGATAACTTTACTTACACATAATTGTTTCGTAGAATAAATAACTTAAGGAATTTTGATGACGAATATATTTTACAAAAATAAATATCCTCAAAGTTATAAGGATAGAATAAAACCTGACAATCTTTTGTGAGATTTTACAGAGGGATTATACAAATACCTTTTAAAATTGGAAGTATTATAGTTTTTATGATACTTTAAAAAGTAAATCCGTTGGCACTTTTAGCGCTCTTCTGTGAGGTTGTGGTAATCTGCCCATTGCGATTGTGACCCAGTTTCTGATGAAGCATGCTCGACTCTTGCTCGTCGTTCATACAATACCATATAACACACGTTAATATAACAAATATTTGAAAATATATTCAACGAAGTCTTAAGTCATCATGAGATAAATTTAATAAAACTGTGGTACTAATGGAGTGCTATAAGTTTTACAGTGGTAACAATATAAATTCCATATTACGTAATTTTTAATATAAAGATGAAGGTTACCCTCCTTTATAAATAAATACTATTACACTCAACGTACTCGTTAACTTCCCTACCGCAGTAAATTCGAAGGTATATCATATTTTACCTGGAAAATATCGCCCTCCGAGTATTGATTAGCATCATCAAAAAATAAAAACACGATGAATAAATAACTCTGTAATGCTTTGTAGCTTGCGAGCTTTTAAATGCTAAATGTCTTTTTCGTGCCTGAGAATGAAACTCTTAAACGAATCAAGTGGCTACTTTAATTTGTAATTTGTTTCTTTCACAGCATCGTGTCAGACATTTTAAATAGAATTTCCTCTTTTCATTCAGAAGGTTATTGGACTGAATGTGTCTGGAAGCTGGCGTTTCTTAAATAAAGCGGGACAGTTATCCTTTTTTAAAATGCTTCTTGTAACAATGAACAAAGTTTTATTCAAATAGTTTGTGGACGGAACTAAATGTGGACAAAACTTATGTGGGAAAATAATGTTTGGCCATTTTTCATTAGTCTAGTATTAAAAGTGTTAGTCTTTAAGTTTTGATGCTTATTGTTTAATTCATTACCAGAAATAGCTAACTTTTCTGCTACAAAAACAATTTAACTAGTGGCTCGCCCCGAGCCAGAACTCGCGTTGTAATGTATAAATCAAGAAAAAAAAATTAAATATAGTTATATTTCTGACTAATTATAAAATGTTCCTCAGGAATCACACTATCTATTGGTGAAAACCGTACAAAAAGTCATTCGTTAATTTTTGACTTCATTACTAACATAGACCAGTCTGTATGCAGAAGGCGATTTGTTTTATAGAGATAAAACATGTCACTGTCAAACCTCTCAACAGTATCTATAAATTTAAAAAGTGTGAAAATGAGCATCGGTCTTGCAGTTGACGTCATTAGCGCTAAATAAGAATCATTTAGTAAAAGTGAAATTAATCCCCCCATGCCTGAATTCAGCATTACGGAACTTCATTTTATGATTGATGCTACGCAATTAATGTCACCCGATTTGAAATTTGTTATTTGATGAAGGATTTAGAAACGATTGAATTGAATTTTAAAAGCGTTATTATTTAGTCTTTTTGAAGAATTAAATAAGATATTATGAATAGTGATAGATGTTACGAAGTTCAAAAGAAAAAATTCAACATTGTTCTTAAAATAAAATAAATTTGAGCCTTTATGTAGGTTCATGAGGTTGACAAATAAAGTGATAGAGTATGTTAGAGTAGTATTGATAATTAAGGAAGGTTGGTTGAGGGTCAATTAAAAAATTATTTATTGTTATTTTATATTCGGCAAAGATAAAGCGAAATAGGGAAAGAGTCCTTTGCCCAGCTCAGGGGCGGGGTGATGATAATAATATTAATGTAACAGGAAAACACTGTTATATGTCCCTTTAAACCTCGTCTTATTCCCTAAATATGCTTCCACTTAAGAGACCGGTGTTTCTTAGGGATTTTTTTCCGTTGCTAAGGTGATCCAATTTATCTTGATGTAAACTAGAAACGAATACTAATATTTTTTCAATATAGCTATCACAGTGACTAAAATAGCGATACGAAAAATATTTTAATATAAAACATTGACAATATAGTCAAATTGCTTTTTGTATAGCAATAAACCTTCAAGAGCTCATTTAATACAAACATCAAGGTGAAGAAAGTTCGTTTACCGAGGGAAATCTACATGTGTTGGGTGAGTTCAACGAATTAGTATACCATACATTAGCACTGTACATCAAAGTAAACGTATTCTTTGCGTAGGCCTTTTGCGGTAAATGAGCGACTAACATTAGAGGCTCTAAAAACGAGGCTACAATTTGCTAGTAATACTTAAAAAATTGACATAGGAAGTTTTTGGAAGCACTCCATAAAGGAACCAGAGCCGTATATCATATTTGTGGTAACGTACGTTTAAGGGGCTAAAGTCAATTTAAGCTTCATTATTAAAATACGTGTGTTTGTGGGAGTTCGAATTAATATACTATACATTAGCACTGTACATCAAAGTAAACGTATACTTTGCGAAGGCCTTTTGCGGGAAATGAGCGACTAACATTAGAGGCTCTTCAAACGAGGGTACATTATTGCTCGTTAGGGTTTTAGGACGACGTTGAGCACATATTGATACGCGGCAGTAAATCCTAACATGCCGGTATCAAATAACCTGCTTAATATCCAAAATATTTGACGAAGCTGTACGTCTACGTATTTATTAAAATATTTAAAGTAGAACATCATATTTATTATAAAAATAATGTATTTTTATACCTTATTAACAGTGTTTGTGGGTTAACATAAGTAAAGACAAATAATATACATAACTCAACTAAACTAATATACATAAATTAATATCAGAAATAGTTTTTCGAACCCATTTGGCACTTTCACAGTGCATTTAAACAAATAAACTTCTATGTATATAGTCGTTATTTAAATAAAATATATTAAAAAATTAATACGTATTGAGACACCTAGTCGGTTTTTAGTTCAATACTAGACTTAAAAATGTCGCAAAATAAACTCCGAAACTTCCTTGTCACTACTTCAAATATTTAGTGAACTTGCGACGAGTTATTTTTCCTTGAACCAGAAACCCGCTACCTGACATTTAGGTTTATATTAATAATGTACCTGGTCGTTGATGAAAATTGACTTTATAAGTAAAACACGATTCAATCTTGGCAGCACGTTCCTATATTCGTGTACTTCGTTTTACTCAAATTAAGTATTAATATTAAAAGTGTAGGCATTGAACGAGACTGGAGACCGATGCTCGAAATTAAAGTCGACTAATATTTATATTCAATTTATTATTCCATTAGCCTAGTCGATTCTCTTGGAAATACATCATGTTGAGTGGCATCGAAGATCGCATTATGATAGCATGTGTGTAGACCGTGAAATACGTGGATATAATGTCAGATGCAGTCGTTTCAACTTACGATTAACAATTTACCATTGTAATTAATATAGCTTGTAATGTATTGATATATGGTTTTGATGTGTGATGTTTAATTGTTTCTTATTTTTATGGTTATATTGGTTTCCTAGGCCCTTGCAAGCTTAATATTACTGATCATCTCAAATTTGTTTTTTCCCAAAGTATAGACTAAAGATTAATTGACCATAAGTTATTAAGTATGTACCTATCGATAATTATACCACAACGTGTCATTGGCAAAATAGTTTTGCATAGCATAGATTATAAAAAAGCAGAATTTGTCATTGATCAATACACGATCAGAAACAGTAATTACATGAGAATCTTTTACAATTTCTGATATTCTTTATAAGCCGCATATTGATATACTATTTAAATGAAAAAAAAATAATCCAATCATTAGCAACGAAAATAATATTACCAAACGCTAATTAATTGAACAAGCTAATGAAGTAGACAGTAAATTCTTTTGTCATCTTATAAAGGTATTAAATTCTGTTATAAAACTTGTTGAATATAAGTATTTGTAAAAGGTATTAATGATCAAAAGCCTGCCGTAGGTGATTGCAACCAGGATTGCGGGTAATCAGGTTAATTGCGCTCATTCGCACTATCTGTTATGAGAGCTGGATTTAAGAAGTCATTAAACTTGTGTACTGATTTTAACTTGGAAATAAAATGGCAAAATTATCATAATGTGGATAAATATTAGTACCTTTTTTAGCAAATAATTTGTTAAGTGGGGCAACTATTCTATCTTTATTTAAAGTTAACGTCAAGCATAAAGCTATTTCGTAGAAGTGCGATATAAATAGTATATTTTTAATGCTATTTCTTGTTCTGAATGACTTCATATGTTGTGTACTTGAATGTTTCATATGTTTAGCGAGGTGACTTCCGAAGTCTCAATATCTCGGTGCTCCCAAGGGTCTTCTATCCCTTTCACCCTTTCCTGATCTCTTGAGACTGGATACTTACATGCGATACTTTTCGTGCTCTAACTGTGAAGGGAAATGAACATCTGTACCAATATAGGAAGAAACATTTGTGTTTTTGTATGGATGTTAGTAAAATTTACCCACAAAACCTACTGGGGCGATATCAAAAATTCGCTCACCATTACAAAACTGCATCTTCACTGAATGTTATAACCTGGTTTCCAATTGTATATTTATATCTTTGTAACTACCGAATAGATTTTGTTGTAGTTTTTTTAATTATCAGTTAAAGGTGCAAACCCGGGGTGTGTCGCTAAGTATTTTACATGCAGGTGAGCCGCATGCTCGTAAAATTAATTTAAATACAATCTTGAATTACGATTATAAGTTGTCCATAGGCAAATAATATACATAGAAATAAAGTCATTCAACAGGAATTATGCTTTAATGCAGGAGTAACTAGTGCCTGTTAGTGCAAGTTAAATTGTCCTACTTTTCGATTCTAGACCATACCGATTTAATCACGATAATCTCATCATGAGATCTCGCAGTGAATAACAGATAGAATGGTAAACTGGAAATGATATTTGAAAGATTTCACGCTCAGCCTACCCTTGACCTATGGTTCATTTAAATTCAAAATCGTAATCAAGGCTTTTAACCGGCTACGCTGTTCTATTTCTGAGCTGTCGATTGCTCATTTCAAACACAAAGTTTATACATTTTATAATAATATAGGACAAAAATGGGAGACAATCTTATTGAGGAAAGAAAAGATGTTTTATTTAATTATTATATATCTACAGCAAATCTGAGAAACAACAATAAGAATAAAAGGTACGTTTACAATGATTTTCAATTTTAATTAAAATTTAAAATATGGGGTATTGGGTTTTCAAAAGGCTTCATTAAGTAGGTAATGAAAACGTACTTAACAGAATTATGTAGGATCATCGTGTTATTACAGGTAGGGTCAAATATCTCATTGTTGAAAATTGTAATATGTATTTAACCGTATTATATCGACACGTAATACATATACCCTAATTTGAGAAATAAGGGTAGCTTATAAAGGTCACGGGAACAAAGGACAGATGAAATGACAAATTTATTATCATATTTTAATTAAGGCTAAAATTGAAAAGGTCTCGAAAAATTCTTTTGTATGATTTGCTACGCTTTAGTGGGTTTATTTTCTGTTTTATCTGATAGAATGGATTTTCTGCTCAATTTAATATTTAGTTAAAATACTACTACTTTTAGTTGAGTACACGACTCAACTAAAAGTAGTGGTATTTTAATTAAATGCATTTTCTTCTTAATTGAAAGAAATACTTAAATTAGATTGGTATGCCTCTTCTTTGCAAACTGCATTAATTCGACGATGAGATAATGTGATCCCTCGATGAAAAAATACTGGCAAAAATAATATTGTGTAAAACTCATTATTTGTGAAAATGTCATGTAGATCAGTCTGGTTCCAGGGTTAATAATTGAGCATTTATCTTATTTTTTGTTAAAAATAAAAAAAAACTGTTTATAATGAACTAACTCTGTACAAGCCCTGAGTCTAGAGGTTGGCGGTGCTGGAACACCTCCGTGCCTCGGAGAGCACGTAAAGCCGTCAGTTCTACGCTTGTTCTCTCTGGTCGTGTCGGTCTGCCGTCCCCTTGGATTATAAGAGTAAAGGAGTACAGAGTGCACCTGTGTTTCCGCTCATACTTGTGGACAAAAATGTCTCCTTAGTTACGTATGTCACAGCTGGAGGCCCCAAAAAAACAAATTTACTTATAATATACTTTATTAGAGCAAACTTATAATTACAGAGAAGCAGACTTGCTCGATGCAAGTCTACCGATATTCTAATGCAAAAAATGAATATAAAACTAAAATTAATTAAACGCTAACTTTGTACTACGTTGCACGGCATTCCATTCCCGTGAGAACGGCAGTGTCAGCTGAACTCTACGGGAATGCTTCCATAACACCTTCGTTGGCTAGTCTTTGTTGAGATTGGCTACCATGACCAATATCAGTCAGGAAGGCTATAAGGCTATTACTGTTTGTGAAATTGTATTTCATTTAACGTGGGAAGTTTATAGTCTTATTAGTGAGTTATTCGCAATTATATTATAGTTGCGAATGTCGTCCGCACTTGTATCCAGGCGTCTGGGTACTCAATACTATGGCGTAATGACTTTTAGAAGCTTTATGGCTTTTATACTGTCAAGACGACAGTATAGTGTTTTTATAAATTGTATTTCACTTATTGTGGTAAGCTTTAATCTTAGTACCTATAGTTACGGATATTGACCGCACTTTTAGCACCTTTATGGCTTTAATAGTGTATGTGACAGTAGTATAGTGTTTTTAAAAATTGTATTTTACTTGTGTACTCTTATTAATGCGTTTATTTACGGATATTGACCGCACTACTATCTAGTCATCTGGGAACTCAATACTATGGCGTAATGACTTCTAGCAGCTTTATGGTTTTTATACTGACAAAACGATTGTAGTATAGTGTTTTTATAAATTGTATTTCACTTAATGTTGTAAGTTTTATACTCTTATAAATGCGTTTAGTTACGGATATTGACCGCACTTTTATCTAGTCCTCTGGGATTTCTTTGGCGTAATGACTTTTAGCAGCTTTATGGCTTTTATACTGTCAAGATCACTAGAACCAAGATGCACTCACAATGGTAAATAATTAATTTTATTAATAACCTTAAATTTATCTGGAAATTATACGAAAATAGAACTTTAGTGTACCTTATATCGAGGGATAGTACGACAACAAGGTATAAAAATAAATAAAACCACAAGCTGTAACACTTAAAACATTTTATTTACAAAAGTATTCACAGATAAACTAAAATTATTGTTGATGTACTAATGTTTTATTTTATTCAGACGCAAAATTCGTAGATACATTTAAGAAGTAATGTTTTATACACATCGTTTATATCTAAATCTACTATTTACATACATTAATGGTACAATATCTACGAATAATATGTAGGAAGTTTAGTTAGGTAGAAAGTTAAGCCCTATGCGCACCACTTATCAATTAAACTTCAATTAAGTTTCCATCAAATTCCAATTGATAATAATTGGAAATACCAAAAATTCTAGATCAATTACGAATTAATTTTACCTTCGGAACAATGATATACGACAATTGTTTTATCTTATTTAGTACATTTACAGCGCGCTTCACAAAATTATTTTAATATTTCTTACGTAGTACGCACTTGGCAATAACTTAGTTGGTTTAATTCCTTTATTCCCTGGATGTTCAAAGCGATTATTTGTGTAAAACAATTTTATCAGTAAAACAAAAAAGAAACGAGCTTTTTAAATAATCTGGAATAAATAATAGTAGATATTTTTAATGTAGAGTAACAATTCAATTGAACAACACAAAGGTGTATTTAATGGTAATTTTAAAACATTATATAGATTTACACAAATAATCGCAACTACTAACGGATTAATTATATCCTGAATTTATTTTAAAACTTGGCTAGTCAAATTTTAATCTGTATTTATTGTACATTCTAGTGATTCATTATTAAGCCAATAAAACCATGTCACAAGTTTTAATACCGTTTTAATAACTCCATTAACCACTAGCCGAGAATTAAATTTTCACTGACAATTAATTAGGAAGCATGCGATATTTACAAACTATATTTATAAAACCGCACACGATTGGCAGTCATTTCAAACATTAACGGCAAACACAGCAAATTGATTTAATTCAAACAAATTATTTATGTACATAATTTGCTTACTGAATTAGCAACAACGAAATTGGGCCGCAACAACAATACGCAAGTTTATATTGTAAATTAAAAATAAACAGGAATCAAACTCCGCAATTTGTAAGAGAAAACAAATTCTTAATTGTTTAGTCATTATTAATATATTCAAAATTAATTCAAGTTCAGACGCGTTTTATAAGTATTGCAATTCCTAGAAGAATGTTGTAACTACTATTTATTCTTATGAACAACTTTTATACATAGTGAGATCATTTTAACACAACCTTGAGACGATAGCAAGTAATATTTTTCTATCGTTCAATCCCTCAGCCGATGAATATACACAATTTTATATACAAATTAATCAAATTTTCCCAGTATAATTAATTCTACAAATCAGCTTACATTTATTTACATGTAAAGGTGAAATTAACGAACCTGAGAAATTTATTGCGTATTTTCACGGCATCGTTACATCGCTTTTAATGTGCCATAAAACATATAATGTAAGAACATAAAATTTTGTTATCATTATATTTACATCTCGATCAGATACAGACTGCTAAGAACAAAATGGGATAAGTTATTAATAATAATTCGTTTTCTTATCTTTGATACTAAGAATAATTATCAGCATTTTATGCCTGTCTAACAGTGATTATATCATCTAGAAACTAGAGTTTGATTTCGCAAACGAAATTTTAAATAGTCGTTGCAATTGTATGGGATGGTAAAGATTGCAATTGATTGCAAAATGAACTGTTTTAAAGAGTGTCTATGTATATTTAAATTAATTAAGATTAAAATTATGTAGAGTAGTGTTGGAGTGGTGTTCGTGGCGGCACTCTGCATAGCTGCTGGGCGCTCCCCACTCACTACATGTACGACAACCGATGCTGAATCTAATGGACAAATAATTGAATAAATTCCACAATGAACTTTCAATTTTCCATTACACATTACACGGAGTACATTCTTTTTGTGTCCCTTAGCATTTTATAAAAATCCAGAATTAAATTCCAGACAAACATCTTATTTGAACCAAAAAACCTTACAAAACGTAAATTTAAAATTTCTTCAATAACTTGAACGTGCTTTATTGCTTATAAAAAAGCGTCCTCACTAAACACCGCTTCAGCTAACAAAAATAAACACAAAAGCAAAAGAAGAATGTGACGATATCGTCCCATTCATAATTTTTATTACTCAATTTTCAGTTTTCCAGCGCTATTGCACTAACCGTGCCTAGCTTTGTAATAACTGACGTAGCAAAATTCAAATTTCGTTAAAGCCTCAACTACAACGTTAGCATTTTTAACAAAAGTTTTATTCCATAATCATCTTATACGCTATGCTTACTTTTACGCCCCGTACATTAAGAGATTAAAATTTACTTTAGGCTAGAGTAAAATTATGTCAAAAGGTTAAAAAAACATGCGAGATTACATTATATTAAGGAATAAAAGCATTTAAATGTGCTTTCCATTTTTTCCCTGAAAACGTAAACTTAATAATATAAACGTTACTGTAACGTTTTCTTAGATATACATTATGAATATTAAATATTAAATTTGTGTTTCCCATTTCAGTATAAGGAGTATTTCGTTTTCATAATTGAAATGATTAGATGAATTTTTACTCACCAGAGCTACTCGGGGCGCAAGTATAATTTCCGGAGTCGCGTGGCGAAGCTCGTGCTATCAGCAGCCGGCTGGTGCGGGTCCTTTGTTCCGTTTCGACGCTAATGCCGCCCCGTTGTGCGTAGTTCACCACATTTGAACCGCGGTACCAGTATATAAAACTGAAAGTTTGAGTATGAACGTTGATAAAGAACGGGCCAAAAATAAACCTTGCAACATGACATGACATCAAAAGTACTTACATAAAGCTAATTTGGAAAAATTTTAATTTGAATTAGATACTTTTAAAACTCTATCAGTCATCGATATGAGTTTTCATGCTATATAAAAACAATAAATAATAAGAATTATTAAAACAAACTATGGAATAAATTAAATGTAATAATCTAGTCAACGTCTAACACAAATAATTTGTTATTCTAGAATTTGTATTCAAGAAATTATTCCATGAAATACGTGCGTAGTAAAGCTATTTTAATGAACTCCCGGCGAATAACAATTATATTTACCTAGGCGGGTCCGGAGCGTGGCGGGCAATACACGTCAGGTTGATGTCCGATCCGGCCCTCACAAACAGCTCCGGCCCAGACAGGATCTCTGCCTTTGATACTGTAACAATATCAGTTTACTGTGCCATCATTGTCTTTAAGCTCTATGAAACGTTTACGCTGAACATTCATCTTGCCGTACTTTCCTTGTTAGCATTCACAACAGTTTGATAATAGTGCTTGAAATTTCGAGCTAAATTGTTTAACGCAAGGCGAGTATTAGCTAATGCTATTTGGGATACATCGTTATAAGCATCACAACGGATTTAGCTTGATTTCAGGCGTGGACATGGCTACGAAATTGAAGTTAAGTAAAGGGTTTATTTGCTATTAAATTTAAACTGTTCACACAGCATTGTTAATATTACTTAGCAGAGATATTCCTAAATGGTAGCCGATCCAATTCCACAACTTTAAGAGTGTCTTATTCCAACAAAACTTTAATGAAACAGAACATGAACCTTAATGCATTCGCAAATTTCAGATAGAGCTCAAAACTTAAACATTATTTCGAGTTCACGAAACATTTCCATTAACGCAGGTGTTCTAACTACTTCGAGTTGAAACTCGTGTGATCAAGAAACGAAAACTTGCCTGTTCTTGACCGTGCCTGCTTCACGCTTCAGACTTGTTGCGAAGTGTCCAAAGCAAACTGAATGTATTGAATCCAAAACTAATTTCGCCCGACAAATCGTTGTTCGTTCGCGTAGAAAATTCTTGCAAATCCCGCAATTTTAGGAACATGTAAATGTTTCTATTTTTAGTTTTAAGGGCATCGACTCTTATTTATAATATGACACTTTTACGAATCTGTAATGAAACTCTTAAGAGTTATTTTGTTTATTGATAATTAAGTTATACTTGCAGAACCAATGTTTACTTAAGCCAATCAAAGGAAAGTTCTTAATATCGATCCGTGGTATTTTGTAACTTACTAGTATATTATCTCCATTTCCATTGTCGTGGTTAACATGCTTGATTATATATTCTAGTCTAATTCTGGATAATGCAGTGGGTTTATAGTTCCGTATAATAACCGGCTCGCTTTATTTAGTCACAGAGCTTCCTACAACGAGTGGATTAAGCGTACCTTCGTTTTAGTGCAACTTACATACCTACAACGTGTACAATTGTTCACAGAATAGGTATAATTGCCTTGTTTATGTTCAACTGTTTCATAATATATTTCACTATAAATTTTACTTCAAATTATCGTTATCGTTTGAAATATTAATTGCATGTCAGAAAACTTGGAAGTTGTGTTGGTCTATTAAATTTAAAACAACTTGTATACCACTTGTGGCAAATAAATAATTATATTTGATTTCATTTGTTAAAATGTAAGACTTGATAAAGATATTTTTAACACTCAAACTCAGAAGCTTAATGTCTCAAAAAATAGACATATGATAATCACTTACCCACAACAGTCAGCCAGAAAGAAAGGCTAATCTTTGGTTCCGTGGACACTTGGCATTCATAAGCTCCGGAGTCCCTCGGCTGCGCATGGGCAACCCTCAAGGTCCATTCATCTGAGCCATCTGTGTGTAGAGCTGCGAAACGAGCGTCGCTGCTGTAGGTATGAACGCCTACGGTTAGAATGTGCAGGTCTCGCTTCCGGATCCATGATACCTGTAGAAGAAATTTTACTTAATAAGGAGGTTTACACGTTAGTATTTGCATGATGGTTTTAAGCTCGCATATATTGCCGCCATGTATGAACGAGTTTCATAAAATGGTACAGGCCTACAGTTTTATCACATACACGCTAGGGTTTGCCTATTGGCTATGCATGTAAGGTTAAAACCCTCGGACAATCCCTTACGTATATCACCTCCATTATTGTTTAACATTAAGTAGTTATAATTATACAGTTTTTGACAATATAATTAATTTAAAAATAGACAGTTTGTTATTTCTGGCCTCCGTTTGTCATTAATAGGAAAGTTAAAGATAAATTGTCATAAAATGATCAAATAAAGTCGCCATTGTTTAGATAAAGATACAAACGAAAGAGGGAAGAGAGAAATGTAGGCGTTTGTCGAATCAGAATCAATAAGTTTCGCCTACACCAATTTTGAAAGTGTTAACCACTTCGAACGAAGTGAGGTAGCGAATATTATAGGAACAGTTCAATTACGATCCTATATTAAGCTGATATGTGTAGAATATAAAAACCTTTCACTTAAAATTCAAATTCTCTTCAAAGACAAGTTTCCAAAGCAAATCTTAATCCAGAATGGATTGAAAATAAAACTATCAATAATATTTTTTTACATAAATATTATTATAATTTTGCTCGCTTTGAGGATCGTTGGGATAAACATAATATGTTTTGAATTTTCCAATATATTTTCAATGATAATGTAATAAATTATTTATAAGAAGTATTTCAAATACAATTCCAAATTGGTATTCAGCCTACGTTCTTTCTTCATTTCTACGCTTAAGCATCAGAATAATCAATAGGCCGATCCAATAAATTCGAAGTTTTGTTTGAATACAGTTTATAGGAGATTATATCTAAAGTTTTTACAGTCTAAATAAAATTTTGAGACAGACTATGGTACTCATTTTGACATACAAGCATGATGAAATGCAGGTATTATTTTTTATAATTAAAGTAACTTTAAAATATTATTAGCTCACCATACTACTAATCATCCTAACATTACAAATGTGAGGATATTGTACTTTTTGTATGATCTCCGAGGTATTTTTCACGAAAGGACTACTGGATGGACTTATATTAATCAATATAAATGCTCCAAAAGTTTTTTAACGACAAAATCATATAGTATTCATAAGTACTAAAATAATTCGCAAGTCAAAGTTGCAAGTTTAACTTCACCTATATTTGCCTAACATTTTATGAGCTATAAAAATTAAAGCTGTTAATCTAGATTCTAGCCTATAGTCAGGGCAGCATGTTGTAGGCTTTTACGATGCAGTAGACGTTATTAAGTCCATTAATGCTTTCATTAAACCTGCTAATTTTGCCGTCGCTTCGCTCAAGTCTGAAACTGGCACTACAGGTGCATTAATATAGAGAATGATAAAGCTTCCCGTGCCTTAATAAATTCGAAAATACAGTGAAACCTGGTTACGTGACATGAAGGGACCTGCAAAGTTGTTCCACTTGTAGAGGTATTCCACATACCCAGTGTCCCAGATATTTGAATATTTTCTAAAACGAGTAATTGCTATGCAATATGTATATTCTATACACCCCAAAACCATGGTTACAATTTTTTTCTGTTTGTATGTGCGTTAATCATGGAAGCCGTGGTTTTAAATCTAGTATTTCAAATAAATGGATGTTATCTCATTTGTAGAGGTAAATGCATATAAAATTCACTCTTTGTCTTGGTTTTTCATAACCAGATATAGATAGAGGTTTGCTTCGTCCCATTTACAGAGGTGCCAAATTTATTGTAACTCTTGTTGTTGTATTGTTATTATTGTTCCCAGTAATTACAGAAGTTTATATCATTATTAACAATACATAAGAAGCTTACAAATGCCTAAATATACGATCTTTTGGCTTGAATCAAAACAATAGTAACTTAGCCGAAACACAATGAGCTGCATTTCACTGTAACGTCGAGTGCCTCAAATTCTGACTTTGAAATGTTTCGGTTACCATTGAGATCTTATTTAACGTTTGAGAGAGTACAGTTTATTACAAGTGAAATTAATATGAGTACTGTATTTAATAGATAAAACCGAAATAATCAAGTTAAGAACCATATATTTTTTTACTACGATCCTTGCTCGGAATAAATAAATATGTCATGTATTTTATAATTGACAGATTTTTTTAATATAGATATTAGAATATGCGAAAGCATATTCGTGATATTTACCATAGATTTTATATAATGTTTAATCGTATTCGATAAGAATTTAATCAAATTTTTAACTAGCTATCAAACTATCAATGAATTTCGGTAAACTTTGCCAATTTAATTTGTTACACTTTCTACATTGCTAAGAAAATAAATCATTGTTTGGAACTTTTTTTATTTGCTTTTTTATCTTAATTATTGCTAAACGGTAAAAATACTATGGACAAAATACCATAGATAATTAATTGATTTTTGAACGGAAGGCAGTGCACATTAAAATCTTATAATATTATGTCACGCTGATGGACATACGAGTACACTTAGGCCATATTGTGATAGGATGTTACAGGAGTATTATATACTATATTAAATTAGGTAAGTATATTTTTGCATAGCACTACAACTTGACATAATTTTGAATAAAAACTAAGTGCTCTATGCAAAATCTATATTTTATAACTATTAATAAAATAATATGTATGCGACTATGCATAGCATACTATGTTTAAAACGCATTTATTTTATAAAATCCATCATAAAATATAATGACACTGCACATAACGATCCAACTGTTTATCTAATAACTGAGTGGAATTCGGTCACAAGTTTGGCAAACATTCCTGGGATGAAATCCGATAATCCTTGCTTTTCGTGTATTGGTCGGTTTTCTGTTAGAGTCCGACGCGTGTTTACTCTTTCAGCATTTACAGGGTAAGTAGAAGCGTGCGACTAGTTAATACTGAATTTCAAGTTATATACATATAACTCTAAATAGTATAAAATATAGTTTGTCTGTCAAACGTTGGTAAACCTTATAAAAAGGTGGGTCACAGAATTACTTAACAGGTACATTAGGAGTTACAGATACCTTTCATATACCCGTGTGTTTCTGTATATAAAAATATAAACAAGGTTTACTTCGTATATACTAACAATTAAAATTTTTAAATCAATGTTGGTTTACTTATAAAAGAGAACTTGTTAGACCGATTACATGAATTTGAAGCGTAAAACAATATTAAGAAAAGCGTAATCCTATTACATAACGAATTGTAAACATTAAGAAAAATATTCAACTATGACATTAAATTATTAAATCAGCTTGTTTTTTTTATTTTAATAAAAATATTAGACGGAAAAAGAAAGAGTATTGGTGCTTAACTTTTCTGAGAAAATAGAAAAAAACTACTTCTAAAGGTATGTTTTTTAAAAGAAAATTTGAAGTGTTATTAAATATTATTGTTATAAAGAATATAATATATATCTATACATATAATAAAATCGTAGACTAGCCGTGTCTGTACATTTAATATTTTCAAGAAAAAATTTGTGTTTCGTGTTTCATTTGTGATTCTAAACTCAAAACAATGATTTTTAGAATTTTTGTCTGTTTGTCTGTTTGTCGGGCGTTTGTACGCAGTCAACTCCGAAACGGCTTAACCGATTTAAATGCGGTTTTCGATTTTTATTACGGCAAGTCCCCCGGAGGTTTTAGTGGTTGTTTCATTCAAATCGGTTAAAAAATAAAAAAGATATGAGGGTTCAAAGTTATCCATCAAAACACATCATCAATGCGCGTAGGTACATTCAGTTGAACCTTTTTAGTTGTTGTTTGCACAGTACTTTTTAATGATAAATAAAGCTTTCTTTTAATCTCCAAAGTAGATGGCAGAAGCCATGGCGGCCAATCACAACAAAGACTAACCAACATGCAGAAGTTATTATTTGCGTCCATAAGCAAGAATGCGTTAAATGCGTGCAAACATACAAGTCTCTTTCATTCTAGAAGTATACGACAGATATAGAAAATGTAAATATTTTGCAAAAAAAATATAAGAGAATTATTAGGATTATACAAGCATGAACAGTGACACTTTTGTTATATTTCATTTAGGATATACTTCGGACTTAAAATATAACAGTTATTAAATCGTAAAGATTGGACAGTTCTTCTATACATGTAATAAAACAGTAACCGAAGCATTTCTGTACATTGAATATTTTTCAAAAAGAGTAATTGGTATGCAATATGTATGTTCTATAGTTACCAATTGGTTAATTTTTTTTTTCTGTTTGTCTGTTTATCTGTTTGTATGTGCGTCAATCACATAATAACCACTGGGCAGATTTTTATAAAATTTCACATGCTGCTATCAGCATCATTGGTCTATACCAATATTAGGTGCAACTTATAGGCTACATTTTATTTAAAAAAATATATTTTTGGGGTGGTTCTCCATACATGTAAACGGAGGGTAAAAAAATAAATCGCGAATACAACATTGAATGAGGTTTCATTGGAAAGGTCTTTAAAAATGATATCGAGGTTTCTAAATGCATTTTCTGCTAAAATAAATATTTTTTGAGATATACGCTTCTAAAGTCGTGAAAATGTCATACCACGTGACAATGTGAGATTTTGTTTGAGTTGCGGACATGCCTTT
>LQNK01000454.1:438200-459745 GCA_001586405.1 Phoebis sennae | reverse complement strand
TCTTAACGCGCTAATTTTAATTACTATAGCTCTTAAGTATAGAGTTAAAGTTATTGAAATTATCTTTTCTAGGAACTCTGAAAGGGCAAATGTCGAATTACATCTAAAAAGGGTAATTACTAATTACTCTCTTAATAAAGCAGCTAACTTGTCGTAGTGTGTCCGAGTATCTTGTAAAATTAGAAGATATAATTATATATTTATAATTATAATTTGAAATGGGAGTAATAACTTTTAAACGATGTATAAATTTCATATCATTGCTAGATTATTACTTGATAGCTTGATGTGAGCAATTTTTTATGTTGAAATTGTGAAAACATATTATATTTTATGTTTATGCCTTCGGTTTATGAATAATAAGGCGAGGGAAGGGTTCGTTGAATATTGCAGATCACTTGGTTTTATGTATCGGTGAGCTTCTTTTAATACATCACTGATATTATAAGTCTATCTATGAATATAAAGGTACTCTCCCTTTATATCCGTGTTATTACTAAAGCTCTTATCAAAAACATTTTTTGATACATTTTGGACAAGGGCCTAAATAGATACCTAGAAAAAAATATAGATAGTAATATGTCAACTTTTATGAACGCATTTTTCAACCATAATAATTATTAGAAAAAAGAGGAGTGGATAGGAACCTTCGGGATCCATAAACAAATTCAAATTGCTTTTGTTTAAACGTGATATGTACTTTTTAATTTGCCACTGATTCTGAAGGTAAGTTTTCCCGAGATGAACCTTCAAGAATCTCGGGTATGTTTATTTACATTACATTTTATACTATATTTATATTTACTATACATAAATAAAAGTTCTGAATAATATTGCGATTATTTAGTCGCACCACTACGGGACGGAATCGCAAACGCAAGAAGCATAAATTCTGTGCATACATCGATTCGTGTTCGTGACATCACAGGCTTCAAGTTGATCACTTGACTGTACGAGTCTAGCTTCGTGACAAATGTATGTACACATGACTTGTTTGCTGTGTACTATGGGTACAGTCGAGGCGAAAAAGCAGATTTTGTGTAGGCGTCGCACATACAAACCTTTGTATATATTGATTTTAGTTTCTTAAGAACATTCCAAAGTATTTTTGTCTATATATTTTACATAGATAAAAATACATGTAATAGAGATTTTTACGCGTAAACATTATGTCAGAAAAATCTGGTTGGAAATTTGCGCTGTATTGGATAAAAGAGGGGTGATTTGTATGAAGTGGATTTCAATGAAAAAGGTGTGAATGCTGAGATGACAGGAGGAGAAATATGTACGAAAATAGAAGAAAAATGTATTGCGTCGATCGCAATTGAATGGGAAAAGTTGATGACGTTTGAGACTTGGTTATTGAACCAAATATGTCGACGTCAAATTAGACAATGGGATATCTCAAGGTACGTTACATACACAGCATCGCGTTGTAATGACATATTAAGAGAACTTTCCCTTTAAGTAGTATTTCAAATATCCACTTTATTTAAAATAAGTGCTTACAGATTTTAACAATATTTGCCAATAAAATGAATATTATATCATTAATTTTATTATATGTATTGATTATTATTCTTTTAAATTAAACGAGTGAGGTCCTTCGTCTTTCTGTTTGACATTGTTTACATCGAGAAGTTTTTAACAATTACGGGTTCTAATGAAAATATTTGCCTTTCTTTAAATAGACTTGTGTATTTGGGTCTATTCATGCTATTTCTAAACTAATTATCAATAAATACATCAAATTATTGAAATAGGTTTGTAGTAGTGTGTAGTAGTTATAGTAATGTAACTCTAAACTATTCACAAGATATTTCGATATACGCAATGTTTTAAAACGGTCTGGAACGCGTGGCCGTTGAACATTTATTTAGTTTAGGGATTTGGATAGTCCATTTCCACTCCCCTATGCTGGTATTGAGCCGTTATCCTCTAAAACGCTTTAGCCATTTTTCCGCGCCGGTATTTTTCAGTATTTCGATCAAATATTTTACGCTGTTTGCAAGCGACATACTGTTCATAAATTTTTTACAGCCTTTACATCAAGTCCATAAAACGTATCTCGAATTGAAGGACGATTGGAAGTAAATTTTGTTGAAAGATAAACTTTCATGGCTTTACTTTTTAATGAAGTAAAATTTGAAGTGCGCTTTGGATATTGGCGATGGCTTTATTGACTTTAAATATAACAAGTTAAAACTTTATATTACGTCTTATACTTGATAGAATTTTTTGTCACTTTTTGATTGAAATATTCAATATATTATTAAACACAGTTTAGAGAAAAAAGGCGGATGGTGTGATGGTGGAAAGGTGTGCCGAAGACGAGCGACTTACGGGACCAGAGTTTCATTATTATAATATTATCCTACTAATATTGTAAATGTGAAAGTTTGTGAGGATGATTGTTTGTATGTCTGTCTGTGACTACTGAATGGATTTGGATAAAACTTGGTGTTCATGTAGGTAACAATTTGAGGATGATTGTTTGTATGTCTGTCTGTAACTACTGAATGGATTTGGATAAAACTTGGTGTTCATGTAGGTAACAATTAATAACATTGGCTACGTGGCATGTTGGTTAGTCTTTGTTGTGATTGACCGCCATGATCGTAATCTACTTTGTAGATCAAGGAAAGGCTACATTTATGATTAAAAAGTGCCGTGCAAATAACACTTATAAAGATTAAATTTAATGAACGTATCTTTCTTATTTGTTAACCGATTTGAATGAAACAAACACTAAACCTCTGGACGGCTTGCCGTTATACATAATCGAAAACCGCATTTAAATCGGTTAAGCCGTTTCGGAGTTCAGTGCGTACAAACGCCCGACAAACAGACAAAAATTCTAAACATAATTGTTTTGAGTTTAGAATCATAAATTAAACACGAAACACTATTTTTTTCTGGAAAATATTAAATGTACAGACACGGCTATGTATAGATTTGGGATATACTTGGGACTTAAAAATAACAGTAATTAAATCGTAATTATTCAATAGTTCTTTTATAGTAGAATAGAAGTTTATTAATGGGATTTCTGACGAGATATATATAGAAAAAGAACGAACTAAACCGTGAAAATTGTCATAGTATTTCGAAAATCCACAAAGTAGAGAATATTGTAGGCCTCGCGGACGAGGCCGCGGCTAAAAACCTAGTACATAATATATACGCATAAAATTATAAGATGATGATAACGGAATGACATAGAAACATTAACGTTTGCAAACATATTTTAACTTATATACTCTTATATCAGTCCAACAAAACAATTTATTAATACCTTCTCAAAAAGATATTAATTCCAAACACGATAAAACAACAACGAAAAGTTTACCCCAGTAGGTCGATCAACGTTTTGATTCATAATAAAGCATTATGTAAATATATGCAAATAGACAAATACGCATGTGTTACTAATTTATATACGATCCATTCATATTTGCTCCACTGTAATGTGAGCACTTTATCCGCACAAACACCGACATACACATAATAGAGATATTTTTCCTAAGGGAAATTTTCGTTGCCCTTTTCTTGTGTGGAATTACCTTGGACGAACGCTATTTGCTCTCAAAATCTTTTATTAATTTAGACATAACAGAGGGGATATTTGTTTCCTTATTTGCATACGTTATTTTGTTATGTACTTGAGTGTTTTGTTAAACTTTATTTAACTCAATTTTTTGGCGTTTTACTTTGCTTGATCAATTTTATGTTGTGACGTTACTAATAATATCACCAATTAGTGTCTATAAAGTAAAAAATAAAATTATTTTGACATTATTATTAGAATCAAAAAAGTAGTTTTTAAAATCATAAGTATAAAAAATTATTTTTATTGTCAATTACTTGTATATGAGACATTTATATAGTTTACTAAATAATATAATTGCCCTAAATGTAATGTTTGCATTCCATTTGCATCAACATCGATCACGATATTTCGTTCAGTATTTTTCTTAAATTCCTGAGTTTAAAAAATGCATTGTAGTACCGAAGCCGCGCTAACAATAGTCCAAACGGGACGCAGATAAAAGAAGTGTAAACTCTATTAATACCGTTGAGAATGAATATCACTTTTACCGCGAATGCACACTCCACAATACAAATCCCAACAAAGTAGACCAAAGCTTGGTCCCAATAACTGTCGCTCCATACTTGTCACAAATGGGACAATCCCGTTTTTAAGTAGGAAAAATTGTCATACAATATTTTTACAAAATGAAAATAAACAAAAATTGCCACGGCTTTGGTTGGCTCCATTCCAAATGTACTTCGCGAGGTTCGACCCATTTCTATGTACTTTATTCGCTCGCGCTTTGGCGGGCGCGACGTTGCCTATGGTGCTTAGGAAAATCAAACTAGCGTCGGGATCGTAATCGACCGTCCGAAGTCACGTACGATAAAACGTCTGCTAATACAATTCAGACCTTTCATTGCCATCGTTATTTAGAAAACGATGATTCGATCTTTAACATTACACAAAATATAACTGGAATCAAGAAGGGACCGGGGAAAACTTTCGCCAAACTGAGTTACTACTTCGACAAGAACAATTT
This sequence comes from Phoebis sennae, assembly GCA_001586405.1. Lineage (NCBI taxonomy): Eukaryota > Metazoa > Arthropoda > Insecta > Lepidoptera > Pieridae > Phoebis > Phoebis sennae. The sequence goes on along the minus strand of LQNK01000454.1, from coordinate 455,171 downwards.
CGTCTAACTTATCGAGATATGCTCGAAAAAATCTTTTTTATACTTTGGTTAACTTTGTAAAACTGTATCTTCCCGTGAGTTATCACAAAGAGATGGGAAGGTGAAAATGTAGGGAAATATGAAGATTTTGTAGACGAAAGATATTCTGTTTATGATTATTTATAATTTGTTGGCGGAGGTAAATAAATGAAGAGAAAGGAACGTGATATTCAAAGCAATATTGTATAAGTTTTAATTGTTATGTAATTACGTCAAGTTCTTGTTTATTGCTGAGGATCCAGGCCTTGGATAATAATAAATGTCGCGTAATATATTACAGCGAATATCAAGTTTCGGAAAGGCGATGTTATTGGGGCGTTTTGAGCGTAAATAAGTAGTCGTTACAGAGCGTCATTAATTAAGGAAAAAGTAAGGACTCTTTTGCGTTAAGGAAAACAAATTTGGGCATATATTCAGAAGCGGCAATAATACAAGCGTGAAGCGTGTGACGTAATTTGTAAATATTGGAAAGGTTGTTTTCTCGTGTTTTGTATGTATTTGTTATGAGCTATTATTTAACATATTCATATTAATGTTTAATGAATACGTAAATTTTTGATATCACGTTTTAATTAACGCGTATTTAATTAAACAATAATCACATAGCACTCATACACGTGAATTGACGTAATAATATTTGATACGAGAGATACCAAAAACTGACCAAAATGGAAAGTCGTAAAACATGTAAGCTAAGTTCTTATAAAAGAGAATTCGGTCCCAACTACGGTCACAATACAGAAAAATAATAGCACATGAGTTTATGCAATTGCTCGAAATTAATGTTGCGTAAAAGACACAAATAGACATTTCACCCGTGGGTTATTTTACGGTTTTTGTGTATTTAAAATTGCTTAATGCAACAGTTTTTATACATATTATATTTTTAAGTTATCATATATTTTACTAGTCATTAGATGGATAGTTTGTTTAACTAAACTCTAGAGGAACTTCTCTGTCATCAAATCACCTGTATTTATCTGCACTATTCTACATAATATGCGTGTATCCATTCTTAACTCTGAATTTTACACATCAAAAGACTGGAAGATATAAGAAAAGGCTTATTGAAAGAAAACAGTTAAGTATTGCATTGCGAAAGGTAAGTAAGATTCGTTAAAATACATGAATGATCGTCGTGAATAAGAGATATTCTCTATGGCAGCTCTAGCAAGCTTGTTAAGTTGTTGCATCAAAGTCTTAAAACAATGCTCTTTTTTCTACTACAGTCTATGCTATTTATTATGATCAATACCAGATTCTTTATAAATTTATATAACAATTATTTTTACTATAAACTTTTAGAATGTCGTGTACGTGAAACCTTACCAATAATAAAACGGCTTGCAGAATCATGGAACGACGAGATTGTAGAAAGATTTGAATCGTTTTCCTTTAAATTGGAAACCCGTATTTCCATTGGTCGATTTCTATGGCATGCCTTTCATTGTTTGGTGTATGCTACGACGAGCAAGTACCTTTATCACCCACTAAAGTTATGACTTGTTTGTGGCCAACACTACTAAAGTTGTTTTTCTTTGTATTGTTATACCATTTCCTATGCTAGCGCCAAACATTTCTTTTTGACTGCAACGGCTTCTAAAATTAAAACTTGAAATATGGATAGACGTTTCCTTTTAGATCGTGCGATTTTATGAAAGGAAACTATGAAATTGAAAGCACTTTTCGCAGTAACAATCGTACTTAAGTTATTTCATCGGATTGTTTTGTTCTGGAAATACCTTTGCCAAATGCAAGCCTTTTTCGAGCAGCTATATTATTTGAAATAGTATTTAAAATAAAAGGTTTTTAGACTATGGGCGAAGTAAGACTAGTATCCAATTATTGTATGTAGTATGTTGATATCATACGATACCCAATTGTGCAACGTATAAGTATGTAGCGTCTTTTATATTGATCGTCTTCTACATCTCATTATATACGGCTGTGCGTTATTATTTTGTATTTTGTAATGGTTTTGCATATCTGGAGCAAGTGTACGAGATCAGTATGCAAATGACGACTTAATTTAGATATAAGCCGTATTCGCAAAGCTTCTGTCTCCGACATTGTGTACGCGTCGGAGGGCTTTATAAAATATGGGGATTTTAAATATACATTGTACGTAGAAAGTTAAAACTGTTTGAAATACGCATTGTCTGAGTTTTATTTAAAATTTGAATAGAAAATAACAATTTAGAATAAGAGTTATTTGCTGACATTGTGATACATGGAACGTAAAGAGGTTATATGATAATTTTATAATGTAAGTAAGATAATTAGAGGATGGTTTTAGTGAATAGTAAAACGGCACCCTTCCACTATCCCGTTTATTTTTGTTAACCAGGAATGTCCCTTTTGAGGCAAAGCCCTTCCGTAACTATCAAGCGTTTCTGTGAGACGTTAAATTTTTCATTGTTTAAGACATCACACCATGTATTACATTAAATTAGAGATACAAATAATCTCGTATATATTTTTGATAGTATTTTAAATGCGGTTTATTATAGATTATTTTACATTATTAATAACGCGACGTTTCGAGTACTTTACAACGAGCGTGGTCACGGGTGACTGAGATGACAGTTGTCTTCATGAGTGTTTAAAAAATATTTTTGATTGCAAATCTGCACCTGAATAAAAATGAAAAAGAAGCAAAAATTCAGAAATATAAGAGACGAATAATGAACACGACGCTTGAAACGCGTTGACCTCGCCTAAACATAAAACTACATAATTTTCAGCTTTCATTTGGGCATGTGGAGTAATTATTATGAGTTTATTTCATGTCTTTGTTGTTTATCCACGTACGAGGTGTTCTTTGTTATCTTTTATTGAATAGATTATAATAAGGTTAACACCATTATAACATCCATTTTAACCTACAGTTATCAATCTTAATTAATACTTTTCTATGTAAAACCCGACTGAATTTTATATGATGAAAGGGAGTTTTTTTTATTTGAAAGTGCCACTTGGAATTTATATAGCTTATGTCGTTACTACAATTCTAATCAATCCAAAAGCATGCCACATGTCAAAACCGTCCAACCGCTTGGGTACTAAAGAAATGGACATATAAACACACAAAAAGAACTCGAAAGACACTATCCTCCCTCTGTCGCAATCGGATAAAAAGATAAATAAAACGATTGATGAATTCAATTTAATACATTATTGCTATATGTTTTCAATTAGGTTAAAAAGTCATAAATGAAAATGTTGCAAAATGAGCGTCATGGATAATTAAAATTTTCATCAAAATGCAATTGACACGGATAGTTCCCTTTATCATTAACGTGGAATTTTAAAGAACACTTATTTCAAAGTTAATTAAAATCTAAAGCAATAATTTAACGAGCTTGTAATTTGTTTCGACACTCCGATAATTACGCAAATACGGATTGTATACGATCTTTTATGTCGTATCGTTTTATTTTTCATGAAGTCCCGCATATCGTTTGGAATTAAAGAGGATTGCTGCAATCAATAATTCATTAATGCATGTAAAATGTTCAATTTGGTTCTGTAAAATGTAGCATCACGCTAAATTAAGTCATGTTACGATTAACAATAATACTTTGATAATAATTTTGTTCGAGTTCATAATTCCCTAGCGTCTCAATGAAAGCATTTGTTACAAGTGTATTTAATCCTATCAGCATATTCAATAAATTAAATTAGACATAGTATTCTTACTAATTTTTACAAATATTACTACTATAATATGTCCAATTTAAAGTATTTTGTAATTGCCAAGTTTAGTTACTTTATTTTTTGTTAGGTTTCGGATACTTAACACAACGCTAACTAGTCCCAAAATAAGCAAAACTTGTATTATGGAAACTAGATAATTGATAGACATGATAGACCAATTATTAATTAAAATATATTCTATAGAGAAATGACCACCCACACAGTAGAAAATTACAATGTTCATCACATAATAATTTTCTACTGGTGGACATCGTACACACCCCGGCGCAATAGATCGTTGCCACAGCCACTGCGCGAATCGGGTCGCCAATTAATGAAAATATAATAAATTTTCAGGTAAATTTATTTCAATGAAACTCGTTATTTAGGTTTTTAAACATAACTAGGTATGTCATAACGAGAATTCGATAAAGTACTGTAACAATTGTTTAAAACAACAATACAAAGATTTTTCTTAAAAACAATCAATGATATTTTTTGTATTTATTCATTTAATCGACATAATAAGTGGGATTAAAGATTAGATTAGATTAGGATTAGGATTAGGGTTGCATACATGCATACATACGCTAATTATATAGTTCTACAGCGTGTTGTCTTTGAAACAACAGTGTGCACTCTCATACATCCCTACTGTTATCTTTCCTTACATCTTGCTTTATTGTTTAAAACATTTAACGACGCATTTCTGCAGGCAATTTAAACGATGTTGTTAGCTACGACTTGCAAATGTCTATTTGATGTAGATACAGTGTGTGGCGTAAAGAGTGGATAATATGACACCTGAAGATAGAGGACGTTATGACAGTTCAGAAAAATATATTTCATGTTAAAGTGAGATTCCCTCGAAAATTTATTCAATACAGAATAATATCAGTTGCCGCATGGAACGTTTTGGATAAATAATATTTCGCCTTACATTGGATCGGTTTTCTCTGCTTGAGTATCAAACATAAGAATGTATTATTAACTTTCATACTAATCAAGATAGGAGTACAACAAAACCTTAAATTTTTAAAATACATCATAACAAAACTTTGAAAAATTGCTAACAAAGTATTGTCCGCGAATCTGAGATGAAAGATAAGTTGTTATAAACTCAGTTGCGAAGGCTTTAGGCGGTGCGGTGCCCCTAAGCCTCGTTATTTATATTGGAAGCAGCAAGCAACAGTATGATTTAGGACTAGTGAGCAATTTTCTAGCCTTAAATGAGGGCAGACATTTTTAAACCCCATTTCTAAAGTGTGCAATGGGCACTACATATATGCATTGATGTAAGTGTATTTACAGTTTCGAATACGCTTTCTTGCAAATTAGCTTATGATCACAAAAGGTCGTGTTTAAATAAATAATTATTGTAAAAAGTGTTAATATAGTGGAATTGAAAGTATAAAAATTTGTTTGTCTTTAAATTAAAGTAAAAGAGTGAAGATCGGTTTATTCAGAATTCCTACTCATTCGTCAATTAATGCATTCTAGGTATGTTGTATTTTGTAAGTCATAATTCATAGTATTTTCCGCCAATTTGAGATGAAAAAGTTATTATAGTTGAGAAGTCTTTTAACAATACCCTAAGCCTCGCTATTTATATTCGAAACAGTGCACCAAGCACCAGTATGATTCAGGACTAGTGAGCAATTTTCTAGCAATAAATAAGGGCAAACATTTTTAAACCTTAGTACTAGCTTTCGTAAGCTATATAAGGTTTATGTCATTTCGATTTCGGACATGCTTCTGAAGGTATAGGTCACAGAAGGATGAAGTAATGGTAGAACTTTGGGGATAGTGTGTGAAATAGTAAAAAGGCCACTTGATATTTTATCTTCAACAGCAAATTTATAAATTTTTGGTATGTATTTGAGAATCATTATCATGGATTGTGCTATAGCATGGTGTGGTATGGAGTGTCAACTACTTAACTTTTTTTACCGGTAATAATAAGTAAGATATTCTGATACTTTCTAATACAAGGATGGTCACAATTTAAAGTTCCTTAGGTAAAGTCTAGTGTAAACTTTCAAACTTTGAGTTTAAAAATAAACTCGTTTCTTTATGCAGTTATAATTTTGTTATAATTTTGTGATTTTTCATGATTTTATAACTTGAAGATCTTGGCTATTTCAGTCAGCATATTATCTTATGTGCTCGATATTTCCCTTTCCTATTTTGGTTCCTAATTCTATGTTTGATGGACAAGCTGCTCACAACACATCACTAGCTATCTCGCGTTCTTTGTAATGTTCACGTTAGGTATTCGGCCGGATTTTCCATTTGCAGATAGGTTTACAATAAAAGTTGTCTATCAAAACATACAATAAAATAATACCTTTTGAATGAATTATGATCACGGCGCCTGATCTCAACATAGACTATTTACAATGTGCGCAAATTTATTCTTAAGTAGTGGGTAAAATATAAAAAATTTTGCCAAAAAATAGAACCGATTTCCTCGCTCTAAAAAATAGAAAATAACTTTTATTTAATTTTTGTTGAAATGTATACAAGGTCGGTGTAAAATCTTGCCAAATTGTAAATAGATAAGGCGAAATCAGATACGGGGTAGAAAAAGGTGAAACGACCACAGGAGAATACAGGCTATATGTGGTCACCTTCATTTCACCAATTATAAGGAGGTACTTACAGATCTGTCCCCCAGGTTTTTGACACGGCAATGCAAGTATGCTGGCTGTCCCACAGCGGCGGTGTACTCTCGTTTCGAGGAGTTGTCAAAGTGCGGCTGTACCACAGTCTCAGCCGTGCCATTGCTGACCGCGAAGATGCTGTCCGGGTCTGTGCTGTCACCGCCACCAGCCGACAGACCTGATAATGAAATATAGGGTTTATTACAGTGAAGCTAGAGTATACTTTTGCAGGGACAATGCTTTCACGGGGTAAGTTGCTGGGTAGTAACTTTGTATTTCCAAGTTCATAGAAATTGGAAATAGTAGCATAATATAATATAATGTTATCTTATGATATATTTCATTATATGAATTAAGAATGTCAGAAACTCGAATATTCTACAAATTATTGACCAATTCCGTTAGTCTTCTCATCCATTGGAATTCTAATTTATATATAAAACTATTTTTAAGTTACATACAAAGTTATTGGATATTTAAGTTTACATTTAATTTATTAAATTTGCTTTTAACTTTTAATTTAAAATTTGTTCAGCATCGTTTTTTGAATCGATTATTTCTGAATTGCATTTTATTCTTGGTTATTTATATTCTAGTGCTTTAGTGAATGTAACTCTTCTCTGAAAAAAAAACTCTTGTTGCCCTTCCCTTAATTTTGTCAAGGCATCTGCAAAATATTTGTTATTGGAAGTGATTATCTCTGCAGTTTTTCTTGCTCTGATAACGAATTTGTCTACGTCGAACGTTACAATAAATGAGCTAATAATGAAGATAAGAATGGTTTGGAAAATTAATACACGCATTAAAAATGTTCTTCTAATCGCATTTCAGCCATAGTCATGGCTTAATCGCAGTCATCAATTAATTTTATATTTTCTTTCGAAATATTTAAGACTTAATATAATAAAATACACAGTAGGTAGATTTTCGGTTTTGTTAACTATACATTTAAACCCTATTTTAATTTAAGAATAATTTCACACGTCACGTCGTTTCACCCGAGTATGCCTTCGCTGGGATTTCCGGGAAAAACTATCCCATGGACTATCTTCAAAGAATCCTTGTACAAAATCCTACCCAAATCGGTTCAGTGGTTTAGGTGTGTAGAAAAGACAGATACACTGACTCAGCGAGACTGTGTGTCTCTCTCTTACGACAGACAGTTACTTTCGCATTTATAATATTAAAATAGGAAGCTTGAATTAAATAAAAGGAACAAATCATAAAAAAATGTTTTTTATTATGTCTCCTCTTGGTTTGGCTTAAGCTTCGGAACAGTGAATATAACACAATATTTAGTGAAGATAAATATTATTTACCCATATCTGTGACATGAGGATAAACGATTATTTACATAGCGTCATATGATTTTTTCCTCTTAAGAGTGAAATACTATATTGCTTCGCCCAAAGAAACTAGGTCAGCTATTGTGGAGAAGGGTCAGTTTATATTATGTCTTAAATTACATTATGTAAGGATAATAATGGGGATTAAAATCGTTTGAAAGTCCTTGTCCTTTCCGCAAATAAACAAGCTTTTTCAACACAAAAGGCAAAATCTGAAATCGGTTTTGTACGATATAAGAAAACATTATATAATACAATTGACTTTAAAGATCAATTTTTTTTTAATACAAACGAATAACATTTTATTACCACAATTGTATTTGTCACTGAATGTTCATAAAAATAACAGGGAAAGGAAGGAATATTAAAATTGAGATAAGAGTGGGCTAAAAAAGGAAATTTTACAGTGCTACCATTAAAACGAGTGCGACCTTTTTTGTACTGGCTGGCGGTTTAACGTGTTTGAGGATGTTATAAACATTAAAAGGGATAAGGTGTTATTATGAATTAAATATTCTTATGGCGATATTTGTGGATCGTGGAGGCTATTTGGAAAGACTTCTGATTTGTGAAATTTGGATTCGGTCAAGCAATTCATATACCTAGGGTAAAAGACCGAGGCTATAAGTTGAGGTCTCTAAGTTGAGATGGCCGTGCGATTGATTTGCATGTTTGCATGATTCATGTGTGCACGTTTTTGCGTTTGATAGTTCCAAAATAAGGTTGACTTTTCTTACATAACTTTTTAAACTAATTAGTCTAGTTATTTTAGCAATTAACCTTGGAATGCGAGGCAATAAGCTAAATATTTGTATATACCTTTATTTTGGCGTTCTAAAAGCTATCTCAAGAGTCTCATAATAGAAGTAATACATATAAATTTCATACTTTTAGAAATTTTATTACACCAATACTCACAAACAATACTTGTGTAAGTTATCTCCTTCGAATCATAGACAATCATAGGCGCAAGTAAAGTTTTAAAATGGCGCAAAATGGCGGATACTACAAACACGTCTATTCTACAAGGATTCAATATATATACCCGTCAACCACGACCCTTAGTCATGAAGCATCGTCTAAGAAGAATAGCGATAAGATACACCTAAGTATTTTTTCGCAGTGTTCTAATTAGAAGGCTCTTCAAAGAACAAGTCGTCGCCGTCGGCATTGTTATACAAAATCCGAGCGAGAATTTATTAGCCCTGTTTGTTTTGATTGTAGATAACTTATTCGCTAATTAAACTTAGCATTCTAACACGCTTTTATTGGCTTCACCTGGAGCTTTCTATTCAACAGAACATTTAGAATTAATTTACACCAAGCCAATATTATAATCATGTTGCTTTGTTATAAATACAAGACTTTGATAAAAGCAAATTAGGGTTTTCATGTCAACATGCAAAATATAATATGTTTACGACAAAGTATCTCAAAAATATGAAGCCAATATGTTCACCAAATCAAATTAAATATTCAATACAAAAAAAAATCGCATAGCTTTTAACATTTATGTTTACTATTGAATTGGAAAAAAAAACATTGCCACTGAGCCGACAAAATTAGATAAACGAATAGTGGATATTTCGCGAATTTGCGCCCAATCCGTATAGTGTCACAAATACAGTAATCATATTAGTAACAAATCCAATGGGCCCGGCAAACTAAATACGAAAGCAGATTTATTAACTCCAGCTTGTTTGTCCTACAAATAAAAGTTTTACCGTGACGTCATTAAGATAATGGAAATCGATGACGAAGTTCGAAAGGGGTTTCCAATTGTTTTCTGCGGAGGTAAATATTTGATCGACCTTTTGTTGTGACTTGACAATGTTGCGATTGTGTGCGTAGTTTGCCCAGATGCTCTTAAAATAAATAGAAGTGTTATCGCTTTGCTATTAATGACGTATATTATTCTTTTATTCCAAAGAGTAATAACACATGAGTGACGGATAACAAATTCATGTTTATGTAATTTTAAGGTTTACAATGCATTTAAGTAAAATTGTATTTAAGACCATTACATTGCAAGTAATGGCTACGTATATAAATTGTTCAAGTTCTTAACTAAAATATATTAATTAGTGCAAATGTTAAACTTATATCAATCATAATCAAAATTAATGTGGTAGAATTTTTACTCACTAACACTATATAATCTCTATACTTTCTCTTTTTCATAACCTATAGATGTATGTGTTAATTAAACATATTGTTAGCGTTAATTACTTGGCTGCAGATAACAAGGATTTGTTATACCTAAAAGTATATTATCGAGTCTAAAAGATATAACGTCCATGGTTCTATCCCAAGGGAGAGCGCTCGGTATAATTACATTTTACATTATCGCTTTTTATAAGCAGAACTCACTGTTCCATGAATATTACTTTTTTCACATCACTACAATTCTAGCATTGAATATTCTTCATTTTACGTGTAGATAAAAGTTGGTGTACATTTTAGGAGAATGAAAATATTGAGCGAAGTTCACTGAACTTTATTTTAAAATTTGTCTAGCGTATTTTTTAAGGATTATTATACGCTCATACGCTTGTTTTATTTTGTCGCGTATGTAGTGAGGGTGCGTACGTGTGTGTGTGCTTTTTTGTAGGCTAAGATTAACTACATGCTTAGAACCTCTTGTCATTGACTTTCGTATTAGTCGAGTTTACTCAGTAATTTTATCAAATTGGCACTAAAAATATTTCACATGAAGAGAAGCATGATAGTCGAATATACAATTCCATATAGTGAATTGAAGACCCGATTGGCTTAGTGGATACAGCAATGGTCTATTGCGCCGGAGGGTGTAGGTTAGATCCCCACACGTAGAAAATTATGATGTGATGAACATTGTAATTTTCGACTTCTTGGGTGTTCATGTATCTAAAAAAATAAAAGTATGCTTGAGTATGAGTATTAGTTATTTAGTTTCCATAGTTCAAACTTTGCTTTGTTTGAGACTAAGTGGCGTGTTAAATGTCCACGAATATATACAGTCCCTGCTTCATACGTCCAATATCTCAATTTCATGTTAAGTCAGTACCATATTATGCGGCCGTGTGTAATTTACCATCAGGTGACGCATCTGTTCAAACATTTCCAGCTGATTAACTAATCTACTGATCCCAGACCACGCTAATTGCGTGACGTTGCAATTTAGTTTGACATTTCTTTAAGATAAATCGTCACTAACTTCATAGTACCTGTTTATAAAAACACACGATTCCGTATTGTTTATTGGGACTTGTGTTTGAGGTTTAATTTTTTATCCGATAATCGATTTGAGAGGTTATAAATACAAACGTTAAGAATTAGTAGATCACTTTACGTTGTCCATGAGGATTTTTTCCGTTTTCACTGGTCATCGAACCAGGAGAGAACGCGATGAAAAACGTGACAAGACGTTGACGTTATAATATACAAAATATTATAGCGTTAACGTCTTTAACTAAAGAAGTAGTTATATATAGTTTAATGGTTTCTGAGACACACGTTCCTGAAAAACAGTTTATAATAGGAACCTAGGTTATATTGTATTATTTACCGCATAGAATATATTGTATTATTGCACTGTTTAGAACGAAAAAAGAACAACAACGGACATATCAAAAGCGTTTATTTCCAAAGCTTTTGTAAATGGTGAATATACGCAAAGAGCCCCCGTCTCCGGAGGGGACGTTATCAACAATGGATTTCTATTAGATCCACGATTCCACGTACTTCGTCTTATTTCTTCGTTTTCATTTGTTCGCTGCAGTCTTATTGTGACGTCACGTTATTCACGATGCATGGACTTATTTAATGTTGTAGATTTATAGAACGGACGCAGCGAGAATAAATAATGGAAATTTAATTTTATCTTTTTAGAGCGCTAGGCGTAGGCTTGATGTACGTTTAAACATTTCGTTTTAATCTCGTGTCGAAAGCTGCAATGACAACAAATAAATAATTCAAATGTATGCAATTTAAGGCTTGCAGGTAAATGTATAAATGTATGTATATATGCTAATTTGAAGAGAAATATAATGTAAGAAATAAAATATTAAGACACAAACACACAGTTCTATATGGAATAAACATAGAATAGGATACATATTTGAAAATGCATTGCAGGCAGAGCATAAAGTTGCAAGGGATGGTGTTTTTATTTTGCAGGGTTTTTGTCAAACGTGTTCCTAACAGAACCTGCAGGATATAAAGGACCCCAATCCACAAAGCTTCACGTTTGCGATAAGATATCAGCTTAGCCTATACTTTTCAGTATCTCGAAGGCTCGAGCTAAGCTGACTGTGTTCTTAAAACGACACTGAAGCAAGTCTTGCATATAAAATATAACCGTTGAGACGGTATAACTCTTTTGTATACTGAGTGTAGGTTTCCTTCTAGCCGTGAACGAGAATATTTATCTTTCTGCCATAAATAAGAGATTTATTTCTGTAAATAAAGAATTGTAAAGAATTGTTGTTTTAAATATTTTATAGTAAAATGGAAAATGTAATAAAATTGTTTTTTGACATGATATTTTCTGCCAAGCTCGCGGTGAAATGACCACCCCGCCAGCAGAAGATCGGATTGAAACATTTATTGCTCTGTGTATCGTACGGTGAGCGGGGCCCGGAGGCTTTCATACCCATCCCATTCCTCTCCCATCCTTTTCTATTCCTACCCCAATTTCCTATCATTAATCCTCTCCTTATTCTATCTCCTTCAAATCAGCAAAGCTTCTACGATATGTTGACTATCAAAATATAGAGTAGATACTGTATATCAAAATATACAGTAGATGTTAATGGGCTGCGGTCAGTCACTCAACATCAGGTGAAGCGCATGCTCCGCTTGCCTGCTTTAACATGAAAAAAATAATAATTAAAAAATGTGGAAAGAAATTCTTTCTGCATATCTTATTCATTTGATGTTATGAATCGTTGTGGAGATTCTTTGCTTCCAGTTTTTAAAATCTCTTTATGGCACAGAAAAAAACCGACATAAAAAACGATGAAGTTTAAAATATTCTTTTCTAGACATGAATAGCTTTGCCTGCTATATTTGTGTCGTAAATAAAATAAAGTAGATTTTAACATAAATGTTTTGCGCAGACATCAAATACCAGAGAAGGCAATTTGTTTAATCCGAAAGGCAGCATATGTGGAACAGACTCGGTGCGTACAAAATTATAAGAGCTATATTTAACTCGATGCTAATCTCTTACGTGTCTGGGCAATTTAATCTAGATACGAATGTAGGATTATTTAAAATAATCCATTCCATTTGTACAACATTAGACATTCCACTTTTTGAAATTTCGTAGTCTCTGTAAGTCAGATATTTAAAATATGTACGAAACGAAACTTGGACGAATTAAGTTATTCGGATTCCAAAGGGATTTTTTAAATTGAAGTAAAGATATTAGCTCAGCCTGATTACATAAATTTTAGTCAGTAACTCGTCGCAAATTGACTATTAAAATAGTTTAAATTAGTTCTTAAAAAGTATTTTTTCACTATGCCAGTTTTTCTGAATTTTAGCTCCAACGGCCAATCCCTACAGATACAAGCCAACTACGCGGGACATATTTTAGTGCACAAGTGTGTGCGCAAATACAGGTGCACTCTCCTTTCCATCGCTCTTATCACCCAATGGGACGGTAGACCTATAAGACTGGAGATATATCAGGTGCAGGATCGACGGCTTTACATGTTCTAGGCAACAAAACCACCAACTTCAGGAAGTCAGCGGTGTTGTTATACCCCCATCCGTTGTAACACATACAAATTATAATCATATCAAGGACTATGATATTACAAGATTAAAATATAGATAATCATTAAAAAACCATTCATAGCAGATTAAGTTGATCAAAGGGAACAATTTTTTAATTGGTAACATTAAATTAAAAGTCTTAACACATTAAATCCTCAATCAAAACTCAACAATGGATCACATTCCAAAGTATTCAATTAAAAACAAATGCCTTCAACATTGTACGTATTATCTTTGTGTATATTTTTCTTTGTAATTCCGGGTACTTCAGGCTAAATGTCTGCCCTGTTACGTACGGGCAATTATAATTTTATTGTTTGTATAACGATGTTTTATTATTTTCAAAAATTTTCCTTGACAAAACCAAAGCGTACTTGCTGAAAATTGCTTATTTTTCTCCGAAGTTATTCTTGATGTGACTGAACAGCTGTTTTAATTGTTGGGCTGAATTAATATTCAGCATAAATTGCGTAAGTATCGGCAAAAATATTCCAAACGAAATCATTTTCTTTGGTCCTTTTAATTAGTGAAATTTAAATTAACTTTTGTTTGATTTGCATGTGAAAGGCTTTTTTATGAGGTCAGATGTTTTGATCAATACACGTTTGCTGATGTCAACTTAAATCTAATTTAAGAATTGGTATTCTTACAAAATGTATTATGCTTGAATGCAAAATATTGTTTGTGAGATTGATTCTTCACATTGACTTATAAAATGTTTAATGTATGTGACACAGCCTATGTCAGTTGTTACTTATTGGCTACTTTTTTACTAATATCCAACTTTCAACAACCTATTTATCAATCACAAAAAGGTGGTTCCTATTGCAAAGCTAATGCCATTTTTGGGTAACAATTTATTTATGTTCCAAAGTAACATCCATTATCCAAACAAAATACGATCTCATTCCCCCGTGTAAGATCAGATGTAATAATAAATCTTTACAACAGACGTGAAAGCAATTTGTCCTCTCGAGAGGCTGTTTTATGAAATTCCTGACTTTGACCGGTTCCAAATAGGTTCGCGATATCCAAAGGCCCCCAAGGGTGAGTTCCCTTTACTCGTACCGTGGACACATCATTCATCATCCTGACGGCTGCCAATAACACTTACTTTTCTCACGTAAGAAATTGCAAAATGATACCCTGATTTCAATTTACGTTTAATAAAGTCAGGAATGAAAGAAACGTTAAAGGAGTAATTAAGACGTTCTCAGACGAGTTCTTAGAATTTTTGTTAAAATTAGTAATTTGTGTCGCAACTGCCTTTGCCCGGGTGAGGTTAATACCTGGTGATAATTGACTACCCTGGGTAAGGAGCGCAAAAAAACAATGATCAATGAAAACAATCTAAGAGAGCACAATTTATATTCCACTACTGGCTGCCTCCGGCTTAGCTCGCCTGAAAAATTGGTGTCTTTATATCAATTATAAGTCCTATAAATTTAATAAAAATCCAGTCAGTAGTTGCTTCGTTTTTGACACACAAACATCTAAACATACAAACATTATAACTTCTCTATTTATGAGATGTAGGATAAAACTTCATCGCTTCAGATTTTCAGAGTATACATTTCAGATTTTCAGAATCATTATTAACAATACTAGAATTACGTAACGGTGATGTTTATTTCACACCGAGTCTATGGAATAGCGGATAAAAAGTCGTAAAGAAATACTTTTATTCTCGGGATCGAATTCCACAGTTGCGAAAATGGTTCCGAATTCCTATAATGCAATCAATATTTATTACATTATTCAGATGAGACGTCAGAAACGCGACATCAAGGCTTGCTCTAGTTTACATTCTATTATTCGCTATAGATATTTACAATCCAATAAAAAAGGCTGTAATTTTTTCCACAATCGCCGACGCTCGTAAAAATCACTTTATAGATTTTTTTATGAATGAGACTTCGGTGTTTTTAAGCGACTTATTACTTCATATTTGCGGAAATGCTGAAAAGAAACAAATTTATTTTATTATTTGAGGTAAAAGGACTTCAAAACCAAGAAAAATGTATTAAAAGATTATGTTCACTGGCTGTCAATCTGTCAGTTAGTCTATCTGTCATGTCGTTTTTTTAGGGACGGCTTAAGGTACCACAATCTTTCGAAATGATTGAAGTGGGTGGCTTACAGTACTTTTTGTATTTTGGTCGACGGCAAATTGGCATTGTAACAAAGATACGGGTCGAGCGTGGATTACGCTATTACTAAATTGATGAATTTGTCTAAAATTGTGTAAGCTATACATAAGTTAAACATTCACGTCCAATTTAGTTTAATGTTTAAAAACAAAAGTTATTGAGTGATAAAGAAGATACATTAAGAATTAATAGATAAATATCCTTAAATTTCCCCAAGAATAGAATAATTCTGATAACAAAACTTTGATAGCTGGGTCATATTTATTGTCAACTTATTGACCATTATTGTGGCACTTACATTGTAATTTTAAGATGTGTATCCATATTCCTAGGTATTCCGGTTTCGCTCCTGTAGCATAATGTATATAGCCTACATCACTCAGTGAAGATGCAGATTCCTAATGATGAAATAATTTTTAAAATTGCTCTAGTACTTAGAATATGAAAAAATTACACAAAAACAAAATGTTTCCTTTATAACATTAGTGTAGACTAGCTTTCCGCCCGCGGCTTCGCACGCGTGGGCTACTAATTTCTGTATTTTTAGAGGAGCACAACAAAATTTTAAAAAATTACGATCGCAGGACCAGTGATATATTATATGCGCGTGTCTATAGTTTTTTTTTCTATGGAAATAGGAGTGACCAAAATCTCACAGAGCGCGCGCTTCTTTAAAAATACAGAAAATCGAAGCCCACGCGAGCGAAGCCGCGGGCAGAGAGTTAGTTATTTTTTGAAAGTTTTTGAGGATTCATTGAGTGTTTTAATGTCTTAATCTATACGTTAACAGTATAAAAAGGCATGTCCGCGACTCAAACAAAATCTCTCATTGTCACGTGGCGTGACATTTTCACGACTTTAGAAGCATATATCTCAAAAAATATTTATTTTAGCAGAAAACGCATTTAGAAACCTCGATATCATTTTTAAAGACCTTTCCAATGAAACCTCACTCAATGATGTATTTGCGAATTAAATTTTTTACCCTTCGTTTACATGTATGGGGAGCCACCTCAAAAATATATTTTTTTTTATAAAATGTAGCCTATAAGGTGCATCTAATATTGGTCTATCAGCATTTGAAATTTTTTAAAAATCTGCCCAGTGGTTATTACGTGATTGGCGCACATACAAACAGATAAACAGACAAACAGAAAAAAAAAAATTTAACCATGGTTTTGGTATCTATAGAACATACATATTGCATATCAATTACTCTTTTTGAAAAATATTCAATGTACAGAAATGGTTCGGTTACTGTTTTTTTTATTATATGTATAGATATATAATAAGCCATTATTATTTATTTGAATG
>LQNK01000454.1:421309-435030 GCA_001586405.1 Phoebis sennae | reverse complement strand
TACATACTATAGATAAATGAACACCCATAAATAAATGTTCATCACATCACAATTTTCTGCTCGTAGGGATCGAACCCACACCCTCCGGCGCAATAAACCATTGCGCCAATCGGGTCGGATATATGAATTAAAAGTGAACAGTAAACAAAAATAAAATATAAAAGTCAAGCAAGCAAAAAATTTACAAAATATATATTACTTATACATTTTATGATAAAGATTAAAATCAATAAAAAATAATATTTAATATGTAATATTTTCATTAAAATCACGTATTCTTAATAACTAAATATTATTTTCAGAAAAATGGCGCTCACAAATGCAAAATATGTCAACTCAGGTACACTAGTGGTAGACTCATGCGCGCTCATGTCATATCCACACACGCGAGGCGATATGAGTGTAACATTTGTCAACACGTCACTCACACTAGGTTAGTGTGTAATCCAATGGTTTTGAAAATAAGCATCATCATAAATTAAATTAAATGAAATTATATCGTATTATGTAATACATAATCTATGTTATAAACAAATGTAATTTAAAGTAAATTATAACATAATTATAACATAGTATGATATCTTACCTTTTATGTGACATAGAAGGTAATACAGAGTTTAACATTTAGTTTCCTAAGGTACAAATATGAATTTTATTGTGATCATAATTTATTGAAATTTTGTGGAAATAAAGATTTTTATTAATTTTTTTATGTTTTTATGTATGATTTCAGAATTTTTTAAATAAATAAATATATTTTTTTAAATATTCTTGGACATTTAACACAACGCAATCTAGTCCCAAACTAAGCAAAGCTTCTACTATGGAAACTAGATAACTGATAGACATACTTAAACATATTTTTTTATGTAAATACATACATACTATAGATAAATTAACAACCAGACAGTAGACAAGTTCATCACATCATAATTTTCTAGTCGTGGGTATCGAACCCACACCCTCCTGCGCAATAGACCATTGCTGAACCACTGCGCCAATGGGGTCGTCATTTTCTTTCTTTTTTTCTTTCGTCTTAAGGGAATTAATAAAGGAGGATTTGTTTTACACTCATACTGTTATTTTTCATTATGTAACTCTATTTTATCATAAATAAACTTTTCTTCCTTTATTTCTTTCTCTTTTCTTTCTTCTTAAAAACATGAAGGAATTAGTATAATCTTGTGTTTGTTTTAACGCGAGTACTTCCATATTAAATAAAATACTTTTTAAAGGCTGATTAACACTGTAAAGTGCTCGATACGTCTGGTTAAATAATAATCTAAAATAATGTATTGTTAGGAACTAATAGAGGGGCTTTGTATAATTATGTCTAATGTAATAGAAATGTACTGTGATTCTACACAACTGGCCAATTATAGAACTAGTCAGTTAACAAATCACAGCTAGACATAAAGACTATTAGCAAAGTGAGGGTAGATGGGTCCTGACGTCACTAACACCAATGCGCGCAGATACTGAACGCGCCTACTCTTTTATAGGACTCTGATGACAGCTGACAACTAACAAGTGACATTTGCATAGAAAGATGACATTCAGAACTTGTTATAACATGAAATCACAAAATGTTGCCGACAGTATAATAAACCGCGTTTAAAATCCTTATAAAGTATTTTATTTAATATGAAAGAATGAAAGAATATTAATAAATTTGATTTATCACTTGCAGACACCAGGCAAGAGAACATGAACAATGGCATAATGGACACACATACTTGTGCAAATTGTGCGGGCAGAGGTTTGTGTGAGTATATCATAATTATACTATCTCTATTGTCTTCATATTGTTGATATTATTTCAATTTTTTTTATACTTGCAGACATATTTATGTAACAATATAATATTCGGGTAATTTTTTGAAAATTTTAATGGCAATACTTGATATATTGCATTGTGACTTCTTGGTGGAAATACATTTTAAGTATTGAATTAAACACATTTTTACACCATTTATTAGTAAACTTTATTTAATTACAATCGGTTTCGAAAATAAAATATAAATAATTAAAAATTTGTGGATGGAAGTTCGATCATGAATTTTCGAAACTTGTATGTAATTAAATAAAGTTTACTAATAAATAGTGGTAATAGTGTAAAAAACTCTTTAATTTTGAAAAATTTTGTGGGTGAAAGTTCGATCATGAATTATGGAAACTGGTTGTAATTAAATAAATAGTGGAAATAGTGTAGAAACGTCTTTAATTCATTACTTAAAATACTTCAAATTAAAAAAAAATAATGATAAAAGTTAAATGTTAACAGCAAGTCGTCGTCCTACCTCACGCATATGCGCAAGTCGCACGCAAGTCAGCATATATGTGTGGTATGCGGTGCTAGTTTCGTCAGCGCATATGGGCTACAACCATTAAATTATTAGATTTTTTTTGTTTGGTACAAAATTTACTAAATGACTGAATACGACTCTGTATTTTTGGAAAATTTTGATTACAATACTTCGCTTTATAGATTTATTGTGACTTCTTGGTGGAAAGGCATTTTAAGTATTGAATTAAAGACTTTTTTACACTATTTATTAGTAAACTTTATTTAATCACAACCGGTTTCGAAAATTCATCATCAGGTAGTAAAAAAATCATAAAAAATAACAATAAAAGTTCGATGATGAATTTTCGAAACCGTTTATAATTATTATTTTTTAATTAAGGTCCTAAGTCTAGAATAGTACCTTAGTTAATTACAATCTAGCCTACAAGACTAATAAGTAATTTTTATCTAACCTAAATTTCTAATTAGCTTATTCTAAGATAGTGTCCACTGTCACTTACTTAGTGTCTATTAAAGGAAAGTCACTTTGTTCACGTGCTTTGGGGAGGTTGTAATTAAATGAAATTTAGTAATAAATTGTGGTAGTAGTGTAGAAAAGTCTTTAATTCAATACTTATAATACTTCAAATTAAAAAAAAATAATGATAAAAGTTAAATGTTAACAGCAAGTCGTCGTCCTACCTCACGCATATGCGCAAGTCGCACGCAAGTCAGCATATATGTGTGGTATGCGGTGCTAGTTTCGTCAGCGCATATGGACTCCGCATGCATGCTACGAAATCGCATAGGGGGGAAATGGTGAGATATAATTTTGTTATAAAATTTTGTTTAATATGGTGATAAATATATGATAATCGTTTAAAGTCAATTTTGTGTTGTCTATACTATATAAAGATATGTTTGTTTGTATTAAATAGACTCCGAAACTACAAGACCGATTTGGATGAAATTTTGTACAGAGATTCTTTGAAATTCCAGGATAGTTTTTATCCCGAAAATCCTCCGGGAACGGGATATATACGCGGGTAAAACCGCGAGATTTTCTGGAGTTCAGCTAGTATTTGATATTTATAATTTTTTGTAAACCTACTATAATAATAAACGATTTTGTTTTAAATCATGTAATTAGGTCAAATTGATATTTAAAAATAATTCCTTGTTTTAGTAACGAATGTAATGTTATTAATTTTACTTGCCTTTTATTAAATTAGTTACATAAAAGCACCAAATTCTTGTAATTACTTAAACAATTTTACAACTTTAATTAATTTTAAAATTTATTCTTTACAATTTTCTTACACAGTCTGCATACTTCATGATATGATTCTAAATATTTTTATTTACTTTAATTTGTTAATTCTTTTGTATTGTCACATATAAATTTTTGTCTTGTCTTAAATGTTTGTTCTTCCAGGACGACAAAAAGGATGAACCGATTTCGGAGAGTTTTTGCACTGAATGTAAGATACAATTCAAAACGGTGGACGCATGGAAGAAACATGTTATTACTGCTCATTATATTTTCAAGGGAAAAGGGTATGTTTTTCTACCATATACACTAATATTATAGAGAGGAAAGCTTTGTTTGTTTGTAATGAAGAGGCTAAAAAAGTACTTTAAAAATTCTTTCACCATTCGAAAGCAGGGAGCGAAGCAAGTTTCTTCGATCCGTATAATTATTTATTTATTGATACATTTTCAGTGCAACATGCCCTATATGTTAATAGCATGTAGGCAAAGCGAGTAGGTTTACGTGTATAAATAAATATTCCAGGACATTTAACACAACGCCATCTAGTCCCAAACTAAGTAAAGTTTTTACTATGGAAACAAGATAACTGATACACATAATTAAACATACTTTCTTTTTGTAAATACATACATAAATTGACAACCAGACAGCAGTAATTTACAATGTTCATGTCTGGGTGTTAATGTATCTATAGTGTGTATGTATTTACAAATATATATTTTGGAAACTATTCCATAGTGCAAACTTTGCCTAGTTTGTGACTAGATGGCGTTGTGTTAAATTTTTAGAAATAGAGAAATATTACTCTGTATATATTTATTGTTATTTACTGCGCATATTTCAGCGCCACATGCCCCATATGCAAGGAGCACGTAAGCGAGGCGCATAGATACACGCATATGCGCGAACACACTTCCATGCGCTGTTACGTACATGAGTCATGCGAAGAGTTTTAAAATAAAAAAATGTTGATAAAATATCGCGGAAAATATATTTTTTTAATTTAGTTATAATTTATTTTTGTGTATATTTTATTTGGGTTTAGGATACTTTTATAGATATTTTTGGAGTGATATTGAAATGTCTTTGTTTCAATATAAATTCATCCATTGATATTTTTGGTTTTTATTTTGACGACCCGTTCGGCGCAGTGGACACAGCAATGGTCTATTGCGCCGGAGGGTGTGGGTTCGATCCCAACGAGTAGAAAATTATGATGTCATGAATTTCTGCTGTCTGGACCTTAATGTATCTATATGTATGTATTTACAAAATAACATATATACTTAAGTATGTCTATCAGTTATCTAGTTTCCATAATAGTTCTTGCTTAGTTTGGGACTAGATGGCGTTGTATTACTCTGTATTTATTGTTATTTTCTGCGTATTGTATATAGTTTTTATTGTAGTTGTGTATATATTTATTGGTATTTACTATATTTCAGTGCGACATGCCCCATATGCAAGGAGCACGTAAGCGAAGCGCATAGATACACGCATATGCGCGAACATGCTTCCATGCGAAATAATGGGCATGACTTTGAGAAGACACCCGCTATGACTACGCTGTCCTGTGATCATGTGAGTTTATTTTATATATTTATCTATAGTAATATTATAAAGAAAACCTTTAATTTTTGTATGTTTGTATTGAATAATCAAAAACTACTGGACCGATTTCAATTTTCTTTTATGATTCTTCCGAATCCGTATGGGCTATATTTTATCCCGGAAAATAGTAAATAATATTATGCTACGCGAGCGAAGCAGCGCGGATAAGCTAGTTTTTAATATAAGACACAATAATAATTACATAGCTTGAAATATATACAATTATACAGATATGAATAACGTAATCTACCGCATTGTGCGAAAGATAATTAAAGAATATACAAGCATGTCGCTAGGGTGACAATTTTGAATTAAAACTAAACAAATCTAACCAATCCAACCAATCGCACAATCTATTGAAAACAACAAAAAAATACACAAAAGTAAACTTTATTATGTAACATAAGCATTTGATTGTTTACTTAATAATTGACATGTTATAATATTCAATTATGTAAATTATATAAATATTCAATGTTATGTTATTTTTAATTGTAATGTATGAATGACAATGTATTTCTTGTTGTAGTAATGTATACTACATATAATTTTGCACGCTTTTACCGGAAGAACATTACGGCCGTTTTCAATAATGTATCAAAGATTAAGGATAGATTGTAATCTCAGATTAAATGACATTTGATTGTCAAAAGTCATAACAAAGGCTATCTGTTGACAGCATATTGAAATCAAAGTAAGTGCAAATAGATAGATTTGCCTGACTTTAGTAAGCAAAACAAGGGATAGATAGAATATTGAAAACGGCCGTTAATATTATCTACCACCTTTGTACTCATGTTCAAGCAAATAAAATAAATAAATGACTTTACAAAATATAATTAGAGAGTGTATTGTTTTCTTGTTTCAGTGCGAATCAAAATTCTACAACTTGACGAAATTACGAACGCACATAAAGAGGGTGCATCTAGGTTATAAGTACGACAAGAATATCGTCTGCGAAACTTGCGGGAAGCACTGTACGGTGAGTTATATAGGGTGTTTCAAATTGAAAACAACATTGATTTTGATATACAGCGTGTTCCAATAATTTAAATTAATTTCCCAAAACATAAAACCGATTTCAACAAAGATGAATTTAAAGTTCTTTCTACTTTTTGGGTTAAGAAGTCGGTTCTATTTTATGGCAAAAATATTTGTTTTTCCCTTTTTAGTGTCTTGTGAAGGGTAATCACATCATCTAGACACAATTCAGTCGGTGTATACATCATTAAACCTTAACCGCAGAGCTTATTCTGTTGATTTAGAGGAGTTCCCAGGAATATCTTCCACATGGATGATCAGACTTGAACCACATTTCTATGGACCACACTGGAACTCTACTCTTTCGAATGCAAAAAGAATTTTCTAAATCTGTCCATAAATGCCGGAGATATACGATAACATACATAAAAAATAACGGTCGATTGAAAACCTCCTTTTTTGAAATTCTGTTAAAAATTTAAGTGTTTTATATATCCATTTGTTTGTAAATGTGTTAATTGATCTTTCCTGTGTACTTGTTTCTTTCCTTTTTTTTCTCCCTCTCTCTCTCTCAGTCACTAGTAGCACTCAAGTACCACCAACGTAAACACAGCAACGATAGGCCGTTTGCGTGCAATATGTGTCTCATAATAAAATTTTCTCTCTCTCTCTCTCTCTCTCAGTCGCTAGCGGCACTCAAGTACCACCAACGTAAACACAGCAACGAGAGGCCGTTCGCGTGCAGCATGTGTGTCATAATAAATCTTTTTCTCTCTCTCTCTCTCAGTCACTAGCGCCACTCAAGTACCACCAACGGAAACACAGCAACGAGAGGCCGTTCGCGTGTACCGTGTGTCTCATAATAAAATTTTCTCTCTCTCTCTCTCTCTCTCAGTCGCTAGCGGCACTCAAGTACCACCAACGGAAGCACAGCAACGAGAGACCGTTCGCGTGCAGCATGTGCAACGCCCGTTTCCGGTCCAAGGAGCACGTGCGGATCCACTTCCGGACGCACTCCGGTGAGCGTCCGTATCCCTGTCCGGTTTGCGGGAAGAGGTTTACGCAGAAACCGGCGTTAAATCGACATTATGCTGTAAGTTTGTAATATTATACAAAAAAAGTAGTGAAATATACACGTTTTAGCGCGTAACTACCTCACCGTATCTTAATCTGACGCGCTCGAAAATTTTTGATGATCAATTTTTTTTACTAATCTAATCCTTTATCCCTGAAGAGCGAACATATATATAAGGCTCATACTTGGTGGGAGTACTTATTAAGGTACAAGGTATCCCCCTATATATTAATCTGCCGCGCTCGAGTAAATACCGAAATCCCCTCTTGTGCTCCCCTACCAATAAAATATGTTTTACCTATAAATAAACATACATACAGAAACGCAGAAATAGTGTTATGTAATGAATACTAACATTAAAATATAAATATATAGGATAAGATATTATCATGCATACAATTTAAATATACATAGTTATACACTCAATATTGTCCTACTACTATTATAAAGGCGAAAGTTTGTAAGTATGGATGTATGGATGTTTGTTACTCTTTCACGCAAAAACTACTGCACCGATTATGATGAAACTTGGTATATATACAGGTAAGGGTTCAGAATAACATATAGGCTACTTTTAATCCCGGAGTTGCCACGGGATCAGACGTTACGCGGGTGAAACCGCGGGGCGCGGCTAGTATAAAATAATTTAGTACCACTGTCGTTGGTATGGTTGGCTCATAGTCTAATATAATGTCATGAATATTGTAGTCATGGGCGTACCCAGGGGGGGGCAGGGGAGGGCAGCTGGCCCCGGATATCGTATACCTCTCTACTCTCTCTTGTTATTGATTAAAATTTGTATTTTACAGTGAATATATTTTCATAATTTTGAAAAAAAACCAGTAGTCCTTTCGTCAATTCCCTTAGGTTAAATAGCCGTCCCCGACTAAGAAACGGTTTCATTTCCCCTCCCCTAGCCCAGAACCTGGGTACGTCCATGATTGTAGTTATATTATTTGTTTTTTTTTTGACAGATTCACACCGGCTCCAAGCCCTTCGAGTGTCAGTACTGTGCCAAGTGTTTCAGCCAGTCCAGTTCGCTGAAGGCCCACATCAAAACAGTGCATTTGAAGATGCCGCGGAAAGCTAACCAAGTGGAAAATAAAGTTTGCTGACATTAATGTGTTTTATTTATGTACTACCCACCTGTGTTTTATTAAGCATACTTGAGATAAGAACATTGAGCATGTAAAATTATGTCAAAATGTAATAGAAATGTACTGTGATTGTACACAACTGGCCAATTATAGAACTAGTCAGGGAGTTGGGTCGTGACGTCACTAAAACGTTCGAGCACCAACACATTACACGCAATTGGTGCGCAGATACTGAACGCATTCTTTTATAGGAATTTGTTGACAGCTGACAACTGACAAGTGACATTTGCATAGAAAGATGACATACAGAACTTGTTAAAACATGAAAATACGATTTACAACCGAAATATTTTAGTAAATTTTTGACATTGCTTCTTTTGTATGCATTGTACGATTTAATTTGTCAATGTGTGAGTTTGGCGACATTGATTCTCATGCTAAAGAAGCACTTCTACCTGTTTTTTCTATTCCGTGATAAGAACATAGATTGTAGTTATTTTATTTTTAGATTTGACAGATCCACACCGGCTCCAAGCCCTTCGAGTGTCAGTACTGTGCCAAGTGTTTCAGCCAGTCCAGTTCGCTGAAGGCCCACATCAAAACAGTGCATTTGAAGATGCCGCGGAAAGCTAACCAAGTGGAAAATAAAGTTTGCTGACAGTAACGTGTTTTATTTATGTACTACCCACCTGTGTTTTATTAAGCATACTTGAGATCAGAACATTGTAAACGGAAAAAACGGGGTGGGTCAATTATTTTATTTCAAAATTTCATGCAAATCAGTTCAGTGGTTTAGGTGTGTAAAAAGTCAGACGGACTTAATTTCGCATTTAGAATCTACACTAATATTTTAAAGAGCTTCTATATATAGCCTATGTTACTCGTGGTTAATGTAGCTTTCGAATGGTGGAAGAATTTTTAAAAATCGGTCCAGTATTTTTTAGACTATTCATTACAACCAAACAAAGATATCCTCTTTATAATATTGTTGTAATCTACACCAATATTATTTCAATGAAGTAATAAAAAACAATTTACTGCAATGAAGTAATAATTAAATAATAACGAAATTTTTTTATATTCGCTAGCGCCTACTGTATTGTCAAAGCAAATCTCTATCACAAGTTAATGACAACCTACCTCAATGCTAAATAAAAAAATAGGAAACAAGGAACAAATACCAAATTTCAAAACGTCTTATACGTATCCCTCTCTTAAAGTCGCTCCATAAGTAAAAATACAGCAGATATATTGAGTTACTATTTTAACCTTCCTTCTATGCTTTAGTTATTATTCTGAGTACTATACACAAATATTTTTAGAAAGAGTACGAATTAAAGAGTTGCTATGCAATGTGGATGTTTTATACGATCCCAAAACCACTGAGCAGATTTTTAAAATAATTAAAGATAGGCCGTAGGTTTCTACATTAAATAGAAGCTCATAAATAACTTTTTTAAATAAATAGATGTAATAGAAAATTATTAAAAAATAAGATAAATATCTGGTTGAAAATCAGTACGTTAACTCAAGTATCAAAAAGAACGAACGTCAAAAAAATGAAAAAAGAAAAAATTAAATAACGAACGATTGCCTAAACCATAGAACATAGACTGCATGTGACATTTCACCCAAAAGATGAATAAAAAAAACTAAAACAGCAATTTTCATCGCTGGATACAATCATGACAAGTTTGAAATCATTGCATCGTGCGCTCCTCATCTACCGAATGTCGTTCAATGGAATTCAATCCATTAACGCGTTCAGGATAAACGATTACGGGCGGGATGTTATAATATTTCAGAACGGGAACATATAGTGATACGTAACACTCGATGAATTTATCGAGAACCGTTGTGCCATTGGATTTTGGGACGTTTACACGAACTTGTTTCTCGACCTCGATCCTTGTTTCATTAACGGCCAAGGCGTCATATTTTCCAGACCCCTCGCTACTGTTCCAACTCGCCATGCGATTATTTGTTGAATTTTATCATTGGTTCCCGCCTTTTTATGCGCAGAACTTTCCGCCTACGCTTATGCATTCTCTTTGTTCTTTAAACTTTATAAATACGAACAAACGGTTCATTTTTAATTGCAATGTTCTCCTAATTGAAACAAATAGTTTTGCACAAGTTTGACCAAGTTACTTCTTAATGTATCTTGCATTTTGAGTATATTTTATTCACAAGGTACAGCAAGACATCAAATAAAGTGAAAATTGATTACATCTTTATCTTAAAACCTATTTATTTTTTACATAACTACTATAACATAATTAGTAATACTAGTATAGTTTTATATTATTTAAGCTATTACGTAACATTTAAATATTTGTTTAAATTAGAAAAAAATAATTATAAATCACAGTTCAATCGCGCTTAGACTTTGTTAATATGGCTGATTCAGGGTCAACATGCCGACATTTATCACGTAGCGTGTCGCCTTCAATAATGCCAAGTACAAAGTTCTTTTCGCGCTCGGGATATAATATAACTATTTTAGGAGGAATATTATAATATTTCATAATAGGTATGAACAATGATTGATAGTTTGCAGTAATTTCATGGCTGAACGCGATATTTTTCTTCCGCGTTTTACTGCGCATTTTTTTAATTTTTTTTTCGCACCCGTTCAACACTTTTTCTAAGTGTCTCACGGAAGTGCCAACCCTACGCTAGCATTGATCATGAAATATTAAATAGGCTTAGTCTCCGATAAGTGGCGTTTCTGATTCAGTGCACTCTATGTACTTGTATTTGTACTAAGTCGCTGCACTTAAAGCTCTTTCGCCTGAACGATGTATTGAGAAATATATATATTGTAAACTAATATTAAACATTTCAAAGGAATTTAAAATATATTATTTGATTAAAATCACTATAACCTTAATACAAAAAAAAAATCTTTTTTAGATAAATATATGCATATATAATAAACCGTACTATTTTTTAGGTATCAAGGTCAGCAAAAACTAGTAACTCTATGGCGTTTATGCTTATGCGTCAGAACGAAGCGTCAAAATCATCAAATGTCACTGTCAATTCATTCAAAATTTATTTGAAACTAAAAAAACGTAAACGACCTATTTGTTATTGTTTTGCTACAATTATTACCGTAATTTACGTAAATGATACTTTCGGCGTCTGCAAGATGAGTGTTAACACGTCAATCGAAGTTCCATTAACGCTTCCGACCGTTCAAAATTGCATTTAATTTGTGAATAATCGCGATGTTTTCAGATATTTGTGTGTCAACAAAACTTAAATGAAATGTTACCAATAGTGATGTATAATATGGAAGGGGGATCTAATTCGATGAATAGTTTTAACTCGATATACGATGATAATGTGATAATAAATGGTGTAAGGAATAGGAAAAAAGTGTCTGAATTGCCGAATTGTCCGATATGTAGTTGTACTATACGTCAAGGGGAGTTAGATAGTCATTTGGCGTTGGAAGTTGAGCGTTTGCAGAAGCTTTCTTGTGGTTCTAAGAGGAAGTTGAGTTCGAATAGCCCCAGTACGCCCGTCCCGGGGTCGAGTACCAGTGCAGATAATACCAGCGATGATGTAGATGTTACAGGTTGCCTTGGAAGCGATGTTTATCAGGTATGTTTTAACGTTTTCAATATCCTATCTATCCCTTGTTTTGCTTACTAAAGTCAGACTAATCTATCCATTTGCATGTATTTTCATTTCAATATCCTATCGACAGATAGTCTTTGCTACAATGTCATATAATCTGACATCTATTCATAATCTTTGATACATTATTGAAAATGGCTGTTAATTGATGTAAACCTGAGTCACATCTACACTGCTACACTAATGTCATAAAGAGGTAAAGTTTGTTTGTAATGAATAGGCTCAAAAATTACTGTGGTGATTTAAAAATTCTTTCACTTTTCAAAAGCTACATTATCCACGAATAACATAGGCTATAACATTGTAATATGGGAGCAAAGCCGTGCAGATCAGTTAGTCGTCAATACATCAATACAATATTGGTTCATAATATAGCCTTTAGTAATATAGGATTCTACTAAACTGGTAAAAATGTTGGTGACAAAAAATAGATTATAGGCTTAGTATTCTCAGGACTTGAATCTTTCATGCAATTAATGTATGGGATATTATTAAAAACCTCAATTGTATACTAGGGTTCAAAAAATTACACTGTTATTAAATTATATAAGTTGTCTATTCTAATGTAATAGAAAGTGTCTCCCCATCTGATATAATGTATTGAATAAATAAAGATATTATATTTACTAGAGATGAAAAGGATGGTAAATTAATACCAAATTTTCAAAATTAGTTGGTAGTATCTGCTTGGCTTTGTATACCAGACTAGCAAATGCACCCAAATCGTCTGAATCTTTAATTTTAACTGATTACATAGCTAAATATCCCATATTCCATATATATTTATATATCAAACCCTTGTTGCACCTATTAGATATTTAAATGTGGGGTGGATGTTTTCTATCTATTCATTTTCAACCTTTAATATCCTGGAACACTGATTTATTTTTAAATTAAGCCTAGCCCAGTATCTTAAATATTAATGCAAATTTATCTAATGTTAATTTTATTAATTCTTCAATTGTGAATTAATTCATAAATTTTTCAAAAATTACTTAACCTTAATGAAATTCTGATTATTCCAATGTTATTTCGTAAATACGAAAGTTACATATTGAGCCTAAATATGTGAGATAGACTACTACTACTACTACTACTATTCAGCCCATATCCACCCACTGTTGAGCATAGGCCTCTCCAAAGGCGTGTGAGATAGACTGACAGAGCTAAATCATAAACTATGAGGAATATCTTAAAAAGCTCAGGAGTCTCAAGGCCGATTTTGACCAAAATAATTAACAGCATCATTGCATTTTTAAAAGACAGTATATGTAAATTCTGCTGGAAATTTGTGGCCTAGAATATGATTAGAAAAGATTGAAGGAGCTTACACTAACCTGACACACTAATCTTAATTTAAGTAAATATCTTATAACACTAACCATACTAATAAGTTTAAGTTAAAAAAATAACACATACCTCACAATTGTTTTCTCATATGAAATATGTGTATATGTATCCAAATAACTTTCCCACATCCATCAAATATGGCCGACTAAGCATTTCAGTTTTATAAGAATATTGTATTTTATAAGTATTCAATAAAGAGTCGTTGGACTGTAAACATGTGTTTATTTTAATCTAAAACCCTACCATGCGCAAGAAGTTCATCAAATGGCGACCCTGCCAGGATTTCCCCTGCCTCTATATTTTTAGTGTAAGGAATCAAATTAAGCTATTTTTATATGTAAATTCTATTCTAGCGAATACACAGCAATCGTCTACGTCGGCTTCGCTCGCGACGCCGTT
>LQNK01000454.1:410523-421296 GCA_001586405.1 Phoebis sennae | reverse complement strand
CCACAGCAGTCCGGAACCGGTGAATGTCCGGTTTGCAATGAGACTCTACCAGTGTCGAGGTTGCAGAGACATGCATTACGTTGTCTAAAGCGGACGGGGGCTGAGATGGATGAAGATGTACCTGATACTAGCTCGGAGGAGGGCAGTATTGATGTTGAAGTAAGTATATATGAAAATAAAATATCTTTTAAGGGAACATCTTTGGTCTTCAGGGCATATCATGGATCTACTATGAAGTATTCAAGCTAGTAAGAAGACAGTAAGTAATTCCTACTGGTTTTGAGGTAACAAAACAATGTTCGAAATACATAGAAGCTGAAATAAGAATAAGAAAGAATAAGAATAAAAAATGTATAAAGGTGTACCTGATACTGGCTCGGAGGAGGGCAGTATTGATGTTGAAGTGAGTATTTATTTATTTTAAGCCATTTGTGTAGCAATGCTGTCTCTTTGTCGTCTCTTACGACACCGACTGATAGAAATAAGGTGGAGACATGTATTCATATTATTATGACAT
This sequence comes from Phoebis sennae, assembly GCA_001586405.1. Taxonomy (NCBI): domain Eukaryota; kingdom Metazoa; phylum Arthropoda; class Insecta; order Lepidoptera; family Pieridae; genus Phoebis; species Phoebis sennae. The sequence continues at coordinate 420,779 of LQNK01000454.1, read as the reverse complement.
GTATTCTTACCCGTAACCACATGATACTGTAGGAGGGACTGGTAGAGGATTAATTATAGGAAATTGGGAGAGGAGTTAAACAGGATGGAAGAGGAATGGTATGGGAATACAGGCCTCCGGGCACCCGCTCACCGTACGAAATACAGTGCAATACTACTTCACGCTGATGCTGGGGGAGTGGTAATTTCTGCGGTGCTAGCTTGACCCTATCATGCAATGCTCACAAAAGTGGAAAAATATTTTTTTTTATTATTTTACACTAGCTGTGGTCTGCGGTTTCACCCGCGTATAAAGCCCGTTCCCGTGAGATTTATGTTATTCTCCGGATCCTAAGCTATGTCCCCACGAATTTTCTGCCGAATTGTTCCAGCAGTTCTCGAGTTATAAGTGTTGTAACAAACCCGTCTTTGTTTTATATATATAGACTAGCTGTGCCCCGCGGTTTCGCCCGCGTATATAGCCCGATCCCGTGGGATTTCCGGAAGTAAAAGTATCCTATGTACGGCCTACGAATTTTCAGCTAAATCGGTTCAGCCGTTCTTGAGTTATAAGTGGAGTAACTAACACGACTTTCTTTTATATATATAAATAAATTGTTATTTAAATATTTGAAAGAATGTAAACTGTCTAACAAATTGTTCCCGAGTCATGACTGTAATGTTAGATACTTAATATTTTATTATGAATAAATAAATAAATAAGTAGTTTGAATTTTTTTTTTTATGGCAGAGCAGGCAACGGAGCAAGTGGGTCACCTGATGTTAAGTGATCACCGCCGCCCATGAAACACCAGGAGTGTTGCAGGTGCTTTGCCAGCCTTTGATGGGCCTTTGTTCCACACAAAAGTGGAACAATATATTTATTAATTTCCCTTTTTCAGAACGACGAACCCAGCGGCTTCGGCGCTGAATACCAGTGGTGTGGGGAGTGGAGGGTCAGGGCAACAGCGCTGCAAGACTCGGAGACGAGACCTGGCACCAGTGTACGGAGAGCCTCCACGGATCATGCACTTGTGAGTATGACAATTATCACCCCCTAGTTAAAAAAGTAAAATTCATTTAAAGTAAGAGAGAACAGAAAGAAAGTTAAATTACATTAGTATAAATGAGCTTGCACTATAGACAAAACAGGCATAGGTTATAATTAATACTTAGTAAATTGACACTTGTATCTTGGGACCCTGAGTTGGGTTCTTGAATGTGTGATGTGAGCGATTCTAAGAAATGTAAGCGATTAATTTTGCTGTTATATTATTATTATTAGATATAAGTTATATGTACAAAGAAGATGGGGTACGACTTTCTAACTTACCTGGGACCAAGTAATAAAACATTTAAAACCCCATGTCAAGCATACCGAAAGACAAGAGGGCACTGCCAATTTTCCAAATATCTTTGTGGTAATAAGTAGAGGTAGACACACACTTTTTTAAACACTCATGAAGACAGCTGCTGTAAAGTGTTTGAAACATCAGGTTTAACAATAATGTAATATAGTCTATACATATAATGAAACAGTAACCGAACCATTTCTGTACATTGAATATTTTTCAAAAAGAGTAATTGGTATGCTACATGTATGTTCTATAGATACAACATGGTTGGAATTTTTTTTCTGTCTGTCTGTTTATCGCTTTATCTGTTTGTACGTGCGTCAATCACGTATTATAAATCGCGTTTAAAATATGTTAAAAATGTACTTTTATTCTAGAGGGTAAGAAAGATTTTTTTTTTTATATAATAAAAGTAATATACAATTCCATCAAGAAGTATCAATACAAAGTATAAAGTAAATTATTTTTTTATATTTTGCAGGTAGTAGACGATGATGAAGACACAGAGTTATATGGACCACCGCAGTATTCGCCCTCGAGGATAGCGGCAGATGTAAGTCATACAATTAATAAAAATATTCATATACAATTACTAGCTGAGCTCTGGGGTTTCAAAGAATCTCTGTACAAAATTTCATCTAAATTGGTCCAGTAGCTTCGGAGCCTATTATACAAATAAACAAATCTTTCCTCTTTATAATATTATTAGTATATTAAGTTTTGAGTTTAAAGACTTTTTTAGACTAATTCCACTATTTATTATAAAAAATACATTTATTTAACCAAGAACATTGTTTTCCTTAATATTTGTATAGTGTAAATTTATTTTGTAAGAAAAGGAAATACATATTTTTCAAAGAATTCAATATACCAAAAACCACAATGATAGGCATTTATATACTAACTCACGTTTATCTACACTAATATTATAAAGAGGGAAGATTTGTTTGTTTGTTTGTATTGAAAAGACTTTGAAACTACAGGACCGATTTGGATGAAATTCTGTACAGAGATTCTTTGAAACCCCAGGAATGACATGGGATAGATTTTATCCCGAAAATCCTACGGGAACGGGATATATATTCAGCTAGTAATTCCTATTCTTATGTAATGTTCATGAGACTATCGCGAGACAGGCTAAGCCAAGCGCGGGGTCCATTGGTAATGTTTAGAAATATGTAAATTGTTTTTTTCTGGCAAATAAATATATTTTTATTTTATTTTATTCATTTATTCATCTTATTTTGCACAAAACATGGTTTACATGGTGTTATTACAAATCATATAAATTAGTTTCACACGTTTTGCCGTTCTTTATACGGCATGCAAAATTAAAAAATAATAAGAAAATTACAATCCTCATAGTTATTATATCATAGTAATAAGAATAATTTAATTATAATGTCAAAATGTTGATAAATAATTATTAAAAAACACAGTTACAACTTAAAATCTAAGAAATCCTTAACACTAACCTTTAATACAATGAAAATGTCACATTCACAGACAGAAGATCCGATAGAAGAAGCGACCGCGGAGAGCGAAGAGAACAGCGCAGAAGAGAAGAGTGCAGAGGAGAAGCCGCACAGACCAAACGGTCTGGTAGAAGCCAGTGCTGAGGTTTGTTAGCGTTTTATTTACGGACAATATCCTACTAGACATAGGTCTAACGGCCGTTTTCAATATTCTATCTATCTCTTGTTTTGCATACTAAAGTCAGGCAAATCTATCTATTTGCACTTACTTTGATTTCAATATGCTGTCGACGGATAGCCTTTGTTATGACTTTTGTCACTCTAATGTCATATTATCTGAGATTACAATCTATCCATAATCATTGATACATTATTGAAAACGGCCGTAATTACGGCCTAGATTTGTCTGACTTTAGTAAGCCAAACAAGGGATAGATAGAATATTTACAAAAATTTAGGTCAGATTTTTTTATTGTAACCTTTAGTTAATAATAACATACAAATGTAAGGGAAAAGACTATAGCTATTGAACACGGAATTAAAACCGGTTAAAAAACCAACATTAGACCATGTATTGATGTATTTTTTTTATTTCAGACAAGAATACAAGCTTTGAAAGCGAAGATAAAGGATTTGGAGAAAAAACAGAATTCGGCATTAGAGGTAAATAAATATGAATATTTCTGGACATTTAACACAACGCCATCTAGTCCCAAGCTAAGCAAAGCTCGTACTATGGAAAGTAGATAACTGATATACATACTTAAACATACTTTTTTTCTAAATACATACATACTAAAGATAAATAAAGTCTATTTTTCCCCAATCGTACAACTTGGACCTCTTTAAAGCGAGTTAATGGGTTTCTCACAAGAGGTTATGTTACCATCTAGATAGCAGTTCACTTACCATCAGGTGGGCTTGCCGTCAAATACCCACTTGTCATTTATAATAATAATAAAAAAAAAAAAAAAAAACACGCAACAGTAGAAAATTACGATGTTCAACACATCATATGAATGAATGAATGAATAGATGCTTTATTTCGCACCAAAGATTATAGCTAACGATATGATGGGGGAAAAGATCATAATTGTGGAGAGGGGATAAGGAGAAGATTAATGATGGGAAATTGGGAGAGGAGTAGAACAGGAGGAGAGGAGTGGGATAGAAATACGGGCCAATAAAATTTTTACTTTTAACTTTACTTGCATAACTTTTTTTTTTATTTACTGTTTACTTTTAATTCATTTATTTTTCTCATAAATATTCACTACATAAAAACGTTTCAGTCTCTTGTTATGATGATTGGGGTCTGGTGACCTATAGTACAGGTATTCAGTTGCCTATTTTAGGTACCAGTCTCACACTTAATTTTAGATAAGGAGTCAAAATATTACTATGTATGTCTTATTTAGTGTGAGAAAATAAAAAACTTTTTATTTTGTTTTTATAATTACAAAATGTTATATTGTTTCAGGCAAAGTGTCTCATATGTTTGGCTCCATACACCTCCCCCGCAGTTTCTATACAATGTTGGCATGTCTACTGTGAAGTGAGTATATAATTAATTGCTCCCATAGCATAATGTTATATTATGTATAAGATAATGTACAATTCCTATGGGGAAAGAATTTTTAAATTAGTAGAGTTATGCATCTGTTATTGGAAACCCAATATTAAGCTATAATACTACTTAAAAAGTCAGTAATATCAGACAACTCTCATAAAATTTAGGAGGCAATAATTTTATTTATTTATTTAATACTTTATTGTACACCAATTACATACATATAGGAGCAGTAATTACAATTCAATGTACAATAGGTGACTTATTGCTTTCAAGCAATCTCTTCCAGGCTATCTTAGGTTAAGGATAAAAATTGCGAAGAGTTATGTTGCAGGTGGTCATATGTATATAAAATATTAAATAAAAATACAAACATCGATTAAAAAAAAAAACAAAATATAAATATAATATAATATAGTATATATAATGAATATCAAGTTAACCTAATTATTTTGCAGGCAATTTTATAAATAAAAATACTAATGTTAATAATATTAGTGTAGACTAGCTGTTTATTTTACTGGTTATATTGTTGGTAATAATGTACCTATTTTAATCATATTTTAAAGTCTATCCCAGTAGTTTGCAAATAGACATAGAAACATACGCTCGAAAAACATTACCCTCCTCCTGTCGCAGTTGGATAAAAACTATATTATTTCCATTTCAGGTATGCTGGTTACAATCTTTACGAGCTAAGAAGATCTGTCCCCAATGTAACGCTATAACCACTGCCGACCACTTGAGAAGGATTTACATGTAAAATTATAATAAAAACGTCGAAATTTGTTGTTGGTTACTGAGAAAAAATGCAAATGTCATTTTGACAGTTCTTAAATGTCATTCTGACAGTTTTTAAATGTCACTTTGACAGTTTTTAAGTGTCATTGTCATTATTGGCTAATGATTTTAATTGCCATTTCGAAAATAAAAGAAGAAATTAAAATGCAATGACATCTATTGTGGGTATTCGTTTAGGGCAGGGGTCGCCAACCTGCCGTTTCGATATTGAACTTTCGATGATAAGCAAAAAGCTCTTAATCTTAATTTGTTGTAAAAAGCAGATAGAAAAAATCAAAAATCATTCATCTTCATATTTTTTCATATGAAAAATAAGTCGAAAAAGCTTTATTTATGCGAGTACTGTCTATTATTCAAAAAGACACTGCGGCTCTTTAAATCTTGAAAAACATCTTGTTTTAGTTTCAATTCAAAAATTTTCGTCTCATAGGTTGCCGACCCCTGATCTAAAAGTTATCTTGTACACGATGTAAAGTGTATACCATGTTATAATTCATATTTTGAATATGAGAAATAAAAACATTTTCAATAATTTAAATTGTGTCGAAATTAAAAAAAATAACCCACAATTATCATTTATCTGTCAATGGAAAAACTTTGCCAAATTCCACCACTAATAATTATAATATTAAACACAGATTAAAGAATAAAAGGCAGATGGAGTGTAAACTATATTATATAGTTTGGTAGTCGGGTAAAAACTTATTTATAAATTAGGTTTGACCAGTTGTGAATTTTTGAACTAAGAAATAAAAAAGGGGGAATATCCTAAAAACTTGATTGGAAAATGGGGGGGAGTGATTTGCTCATAACATTTATTTAGTGTTTAAGTATAGGTGTAAGAACGACTGCCTTCCGTGAAGATAAACAATAATAGTGTAATTTACTGTGTAAATAAAATTATTTGTGTATGTTTTGTTTTATTGAAGTACCCTACAAACTACATGTAATATAATTTTAGGTATGGCTTCTGATTATTTCATTTAAACTGTCATGGATAAAAGTTATGGATTCATTATGATCAACTTTTAGACATTCGGTAAATCGATAAAAAATAATTATCATTGCATTTTAGAAAGTAATAAACCAGTATTTTATTTTCGTGCGATGACGTCTTCTGTTTGTGAAGAAAAAATTCTAAGCTCTTATTCCTTAAAAAACGTTGCACAAATGAGAAATTTGTCATTTTTAGTAGCATGTAACATTTTAGCAAACGCGATGAGGGTTTAAACGTGTGAATTCACCGCTGGAGGCGCTAGTGTAGCGTGAGGTCGAGAAGTCACTTGCCACTGTTTATGGGCTGCACGGTTTTGTTTTTATTTACTGATGTATTACGATATACTTGATTTAAATCATTATTCTAATGATATCTAACTGCTGCTTTGAGACAGTTTTATCTTTCGAAAATTTGTTTTTTTTTTGGGACAAAATGGGATTGTACAACAATGTGGCATGCTCGATATAATTATTATTTAATTGTAAACTTTATTTAACGCTAGACTATCAAAATTTGAAAGCAATATTTCATCTCAAATCAGGACCTCACATGCCAGTGGCGCCAACTGGTTTTTAGTCTTAATCGTTCGTTTCAGCGCTAACGAGGGTTTCCACTGCGTCACCGCCGTCCGGCTGAAAAAAAAAGAAAAAAAAATATACGGCAACACTGCAATATTTAAATTATAAATGAATAATTTATTAAAAATAATTGTAACAAATGAAACGCTAATAACAATAATGAAAAAAATATATTATTATTTGTTGATTTCATAAACAAACTAAACGCTAATAACAATAATTAAAAATAGATATATAAATTATTATTTGTGTATATCGAATATTTTAAGTAATGAACTTTATTTGTAACAAAAAAGTTTAAAGAGGGTATTACAGAAATAGTAGTTTTATTTTATTACGAAATGGTATACCAACAGCACACAAATTATTCACAATGATATACATTATACAAAACAGTAACATACAGATTTGTGAACCAATTATAGGTATACACAACATTTGAAATCATGTTATACAATTTGTCAAACAGTAAAATTAAACATTGCTTTACAAGAATGAAAAGAAAACTTTATATGAATACTAGCTTTCCACACGCGGCTTCGCTCGAATCGGCAATTCGAATTTTTCTCGCCGTAAAAACCATGCTTGAACTTCAACGAACATTTAAAAAAAAGAATTGTCCAAATTGGTCCAGTCGTTGTTGAGTTATGCGCTTACCAACACATTTTGCGATTCATTTTTATATGTAAGATACCCAAGTGTGGTATCAAAAGAATCGTCTTAATTTATATCCACTTTACCTGCATATCAGCTACAGTCAACGGCGGTTCATCTTCCCGTAGCACAGTTTCACCATCTAATTTCTTCAAATTCGGTAAACGCCTTGCCGCCTCCGAGCGCCAAACGTCAAGCTCGCATGCGTCATATAAAGGGTTGCCAACAAACAAAAGATCGTCGAGGTTTGGTAGTTCCTTTTATGTGCAAATCAATTTTAATAATAATGATAATGTTTGAAACTAAAGTTATTTCGAAGTTTTTAAACTATAACCCAGGTTATTGAACAAAAATGAAAACTTGAAAAAAAAACAATCAATGGATAGCAAATAGAAGTAATAGATAGGTTAAAAAATTTAGATTTAGTTATATTATAAACTAAAACTAAATTTTCACCTCTAAAAAGCCTGGGGAAGGATTGCTTAATTGGGTGATAGAACTATAAAAAAGGACATCACTTCAAGGGCGTGAGTCGAATATATATTTCAGTTCACTAATCGACTTTTTAAATATTGACATGCCAAATAAATTTTACAACTTAGATTTTGAATTTACATTTAAAATGATGACACGATCATTTTAAATAACGTTCCCTAATACATTAGTGAAGATTTAAAAAAAATATGGTGCACCTATACATTTAAAAATAATTTACCTGTAGCTTATTAAATTCGCTCCATTCTTTCACCAGATTATTACTCATGTACAGCACTTTCAAATTCCGTAAAACGTTTATACCTTTCAGTTTTTCAATTAAATTATATGATATCCAAAGTTCTTCCAAAGTATCACTTAATGATTCCTGAAATATAGTAAAATAAAAGGCCTCTATTTCTATCATATTCCTCTTCCATCCTGTTCTAATCCTCTCCTTATCCTCCTCCCTTCCTTTCGCGGTATCTGCGACGCTTTGTTGTTGTAGATGTTCATGGGCTGCGGTCAGTCACTTAACATCAAGTGAACCGCATGAAATGAAACTAGTTACCCGGATTTAATAAAATTCGTTACAGAAACCTCCCGCACCCCAAAAGCGGATCCTAACGACCAGTGTACCGACAGTGACCAGTTTTGTTTTTATTTCCTATAAATATAGATACCGCTATTAAGTCTTAAAAAAAAAGAAGAAGCACCGCTTATAGGTAAAACAACCCTAACTTAACAGCAATTCTCTCACTTTTCCTTATAAAAATTATTATTTCATAGTTATCTCCCAAATTTTATACGCGAAAAAGCTATAATAATCGAATACTTACTTTCCTACACCTAAAGGTTGCCTGGCAGAGATTGCTCGTCAGCGATAAGGCAGCCTTTTGTAAACTTACGCTGTGTGTTAATTGTTGTTTTATAAACTTTTTGTAATTTAGATATAAGTATACAATAAAGAGTATTTCATTCATTCATTCATTCATACTTACGAAACTTCATATAAACTCTGCATAATCTGTACCACAGTGCATATTATAAGCATTCACTTATCGGAATCGTACAGATTACATAGGATTCATTATTCAGAAAAACTGAGTTTGACTCACCATGCCCGCGAAAGATTTAATATAATTTCTCCCCAAAGACAACACTCGTAGCTTTTTCAAACTATTTAAACCAGTAACTTTTTCAATCATATTCGTGGATAAACTGAGTTTCCTAAAACAACGTTTAAGAATGTTTTAATTTTAGAGACGATTGGCGCAGTGGTTGTGGTCTATTGCGTCGGGAGGTGTTGATTCGATCCCCATAATCACAGTTTAAAGGATACACACAATCGTTGCACGAAACTGTCAAAATGACAGCGTCCCCAATCTCCTTGGATAAATGTCGACATTTTCCATTCGTGCTTCGGGACACGTCTATTAAAGGTGATGAAAATTTATTAGCGTAACATTTTAAAGAGTATCGTCGTTATGTATTGTAGTATATTGCATTTTAAATTCTTCCTTATTTAATATAGAATTTGTATAAACCTTGAGGTTTATATGGAAAAATCCAAAATTGTGCAACCACTGTATACTTTTAACTCTGTGATAATACTGTAATCCATGTATTGATTCAACGATAAGTGAGACATTGTTTTATTAATTATATTGTTCACGGTTACAATTAATTTTTAAAGTTACAATAAAGAGTGAGTCAAAACCGTGAACAATATAATTAATAAAACTGTAATCCATGACTCATAAAGGCCCTGTCATATTTTTCCATCATTGTTATCATTTATTTGTTTACTTTCTCCGTCATATATATTCATATTTAACTATATGTGTTAATGGTTGAAAAATGTCCTACCCTATAATATCATTAGTGTCATTTGGTACTTACTCGCAGTGAGCCAAAGAAGATAAAGAATTATCCATCTTTTCGATCGGCGGCCATTGAAATATAAGACTGACTTCAGTCGCCGATGACGCATGCTGACCAGTTTTTTCTTCCCATTTCTTTATTGCTTCTTTTATTGTTGTTGCTTTGTTTGCCGCCATTTTAATTGACTTGGCTAACGGTATCGATTAAACATTCTTATGTATTTGAAACCTTGACAACATTTTTATTACACATTGCCGTCTATTTCTCAAGTATGAAGCTATCCAGTCACTTGTAGGTCCCCTAATACCATATTTGTATAGTTTCATTAAAAGTTGATCATGTGCTACAAAGTCAAATGCTTTTGACAAGTCAAAAAATATAGCTGTAGTAAAACAATTATTATTAATCCCACGTAAAATAATATCTATGAGGGAGTACATTGCTAGTGTAGTAGACTTTTTCTTTTGAAAAGCAAATTGTTCTTTTACAA
>LQNK01000454.1:371265-393439 GCA_001586405.1 Phoebis sennae | reverse complement strand
AATTTTTCATTCATTCATTTCATTCATTATGTATTTATTAACTAACTAAACTAGTCACAAAAATCTCACCTTCAACACCTCCGTACTGTCACTCTTCTCGTCAGCGCATTTCACCTCACTCGGCGCGCTCTTCACTTCACTTTGAACACTTTTCACTTCACTTTTGCCACTTTTCACTTCACTTTGCGCACACTTCACGTCACTCTGCACTTTCGCTTTAACGTCCTTCTTCGCTTTCGTTTTGGGTTCTGGTTTCGCCGGCTTCTTGGTTTCCGGTTTGTTTTTGGGCTTCTCTTTTGATTTGGAGTCTGTCTCGTCTATCGGTGCTATGTCCGCTGCGCTCACTTCCGGCGTTTCCACTTGTGGTGCTGATTCTGAAAGCATTTTATTTATTACTAGCTGATCTGTTTCGCTCCCGTAGCATAATATTATATTTTCCGGGGTAAAATATAGCCTATACGGATTCGGAAGAATCCCTCTAAGTAATGGTAAAAGAAATTTTGAAAACGGTCCAGTAGTTTATTCAATACAAACATACAAAAATACAAAGGTTTCCTCTTTATATAGTATAGACTAGCTGATCCGCATGCTTCGCTCCCGTAGCATTATGAGATTAGATTATAAAATATAGCCTATGTTACTATCGTGAATAATGTAGCTTTTGAATGTTGAAAGAGTTTTTAAAATCGGTCCAGTAGTTTTAGAGCCTATTCATTACAAGCAAACAATCAAACAAACAGACAAAGAAAGTTTTCTTGTTTATTTTTTTTATATAGCAGGCAAGCGGAACATGCGGTTCACCTGATGTTAAGTGACTGACCGCAGCCCATGAAAATCTGCAACCACAAAGTCTCGCAGATGCCGCGCTTGTAAGAAGGGGAGGTGATAAGGAGAGGATTAACGATAGGAAGTTGGGAGAGGAGTAGAACAGGATGGGAGAGGAATGGGATGTGAATACAGGCCAGGTTTTTAATATTAGTGTAGATATATTACCTTTCTCTGGTGAGCCTTCTACTTTCTCAGGACTCTCTGTTTCACTCGAGGGCTGTACATCTTCTTTTGCCTTCTCTGAACCTTCTTTTGTCTCTGGCGGATCTTGCTCTGTAATTATTCAAACGTAAATTAAAGAAATTGATGTGATACAGAATTATAGGATAGGCTGTTTTAATGTCACATTCATTTTTAAATATATTTTAGTTTAAACTACTTAGTATTAATAAGGAAAAAAAAACAAATAAAGTGAGTAAAAATACTTTTTTTAATTTAACAATTATAAACATTAAATTTATAATTGACGACCCGAAAGGCGCAGTGGATGTGGCAAATGTTCTATTGCGCCGGAGGGTGTTGGTTCGATCTCCACAAGAAGAAAATTATGATGTGATGAACATTGCAACATTCTAATGTCTGGGTTTAGCTATCTATAGTATGTATATATTTAGAAAAAAAAAAGTATATTTAAGTGTGTCTATTAGTTATTCAGTTTCCATAGTACAAGCTTTGCTTAGTTTGGGCCTAAATGGCGCAGAGTCAAATATCCTGAAATATTTATTTATTTACTTATTACAAGCTTTCCGCCCGCGGCTTCGCTCGCGTGGACCCGGCAATTCGAATTTTTCTTGCCGTAAAAACCATGCTTGAACTTCAACGAACATTTAAAAAAAAGAATTGTCCAAATTGGTCCAGTCGTTGTTGAGTTATGGGCTCACCAACACATTTTGCGATTCATTTTTATATATAAAATGTTACATAATTGTAATTGTAATAATAAATATATGTCAGAGATTGCGTAGGATGAAGTTCTGAGCTTTCGAGTGAAGCGTCCGCCATCTTATGTTTATATCAATCAGTGCGCACCGGCACAGACGCTGTCGATATTCGAATTGAATCATCTAACAGACGCCAGATACTGACAGATAGTCGCTTTGACATTTATTTATTTATTTATCCATTATTCACTGCACTTACAGTAGTTACACCAAAACATACAGGAATGAAAATTATATTAAAAGCATGCATTTACATAGATAATATTATTATTAAAATACAATTATAATTAACAATTACACCAATCTTACATCAATTAAATATTACTATCATTGTTGACACTAAGATACATTGTGAAAGAAAGAAAAGAAAGAAAGAAAGAAAAAACATTTATTACAGGAACACACACGTACACTTAAATAATAATAAAAATTCTAAAAAAAAAAAACGTAAAATAAAATAAAGAAAAACAACAATACAAGAAAATGAAGAAGAACCATAAAAAAGGTGTACGGCAGTGAATTCCTGAAAAAGGGAGTCCACTCAGCATAGGCCGTGATGATTTTATCATGCACGGCGCTGATTTTCAGTGTCCCCTATTGAGTAACGCTTAGTTTGTCAGTTTCACCAATTTCATATAAGTAAATATATATAGTAGGAAAAATAAATACAAATTGGATAATTGTAGTGGATATAAATTAATAAATAGATAGAATAATAAGAATGCATAATTATAATAATACATTGTGCAACTATTCACAAATTTCGACACACTAATGGCAAACACATCCACCGTCCCATCTGCGGCAAACAGCCTATTGAACAATTTGAGCGCAGAGAGCGAGAGATTTGACATGACTTATTACTCAATACTGGAGAGTCTGGAGCATCGTCGAAAGGTTGCAAGTTTGTCGATATTTTATAGGATGTATTTCGGGGAGTGCGGTGAAGAACTACACCAGCTGCTACCACCATCACCTTTTTACCACCGAACGTCAAGGCGTCGGGAGGGTTTCCATCCCTATGTTATTGACATACCCTTTACTCGTACCAAACGATTCACGTCGTCATTTTTAATACGGACTAGTAGGGAATGGAATTCTCTTCCGGCTTCTGTCTTTCCAAGCAAATACGATCTGGTTAAATTTAAGGTCAATGTGAATAGGCATTACATAAAGAAGTGTGTTCCATCCTAGACCATGTTATCACTTTCCACCAGGTGAAACTATGGTCAAACACTTCTTTATTGCGGGATAAAAAATAAAAAAAAATATACTATAGAACTTTGTTAATCAACATTGCCGTTCTAATAAATTAATTTAACATTCTCTAACATATATACCTGGTGGTTGTCTAGCCCTACTCGGTACGAACTCGGCTGCGAGCGGATTGAGCGTGGAGCGAGACACCGCCTCTTGCAGCGATGCAGAATTTGAACCGTTGCTTGTTCTGAAACATTATTAATTAATATTTATTAATTTTATGGGTAATACAATGGCTTAACTATTAAATATCTTTTTTCATAAAACTCAAAAGTGACCAACTGACTGACATAGTGATCTATCAACACACAGTTTTATTTGTAGTTGTTTTATGCACATGTGTAAAACAACTACAAATAGAATAAAAATGCTTTGTAACCAGGGTTTGATATCCAATATTTATTATAAACTAGCTAATCCGCGCGGCTTGGCTTCCGTAGCATAATCGATACTATAACACTGAAGAGTTTGTTTGTTGTCAACTACTGGTCAGATTTGAAAAACTGTTTTAGTGTTAGATAGGCCATTTTTCATCCCGATATTCCCACGGGAACGAAGCGCTGGGGCGCAGCTAGTGTTAAATATATAGCCTATGTTACCAGTGGATAATGTAGCTTTTGAATGGTGAAAGAATTATGAAAATCGGTCCCACAATAAACCTCATTTAAAATCTGTTAAAATCTGCACTTTACAACAAACACAATTAAATACCACTACAAACAGATGTATATACTCACGTGGCAAAGTTATTGTGTCCGTTCGTGACAGGAGCTCTCCTCTCTCTCTGCTCGTCTTCCAACATCGCTTCAATGCACTGCTCCATTAGCGCTTCTTCTTCTAGCTGTTGCATCACCTGAAAGCGTTAAATTATTTATCAATACATATAAGTATTACCTTATATAAGGTGTTACATAGCTATATATGTTTACAGGACATTCAGAACATGTACCTAAACACGTAAAAAATAATGAGTCGGCGAGGCTTTGTTAATGTAATATGATATATTTAATCAAATTTAATTACTTGAAATTTGGTAAAAATTCAGATAGTGACATAAATAAAGAAAAAATGTGTTAAAATGAGACATTATATCATCATAATATGGAGGTTGGTGCAGTAAGATATCATCTTATTAATTATTATTTTTTCGTTAATTCTTTTTTTTTTAATTGTAGCGTCCCAATTTAAATCTTTTAAATCAAGGGTACCCAATCTTTTTCGATCCGCGACGCACTTACCAGTCTAGTTGAGTTCTAGTTTCAAATAGGATTAAGGAGACAGAAAAATCGTGACGAATCAATGGGGGGGGGAAGCAATGAAATCCTCACGCCTCTATACGACCTGCGCCGCACATTTTGGGAACATCTGGTTTATTCAATAAAAAATATGTACATATTCCTATCCCATTCCTCTCCCGTCCTTTTTTAGTCCTCTCCCAACTTCCCATCATTAATCCTCTCCCTATCCCCTCCCATTCCTTCAAGCCAGCGCGGCATCTGCGACACTTTGCTGTTGTAGATGTTCATGGGCTGCGGTCAGTCACTTAACATCAGGTGAACCGCGTGCTCCGCTTGCCTGCTCTTTATAACCAGCTAATTCACTCGGCTTCTCTCCCGTTGCATTATGTTACATATATAGACTATGTTACTCGTGGATAATTCAGCTTTCGAATGGTGAAAGAATTTTTAAAATCGGTCCAATAGTTTTTGGGCCTATTCATTGCTAACAAACAAAGTTTTCCTCTTTATAATGTTAGTGTAGAAATCATATTTGGTTGCCTGCTGTTACATATCATACCTGTTTATCAAACTCCTCTTCATTCTCCATCCACATATAGTCCGCGAAGTCATCTTGCGGAGCTGGTACCGGGGGGTACGCGGGCGGGTAATACGCTCCTGCCATTACATAGCCTGAAATATAAATAAATAAATTATTTATATGAAAAATAGCGTAGGGAACGTTCATTTATCAAATGAGGGTCGAAAGGGAGGCAAGGCTTTATATAAAATCACCAAAATAATATTATAGAAATAGTAAGTGATAAAACTTTGCTTAAAAATTTTATTTCTTTACAGAACTAGTTTCAGCCTTTGAGCATTGGTTCTTCTAACACAAAAGGTTGAAAACTGTAAATTACTATTATTGTAATTTCAAAGTACTGAAATACATATCGTGGCTCTTTGGAACTAAGTCAAAAGGAGGAATGGGATGGGAAAGCAAGCATGCACGCATGTCAAAAAGCATAAATTTGCCGCGCTACAGCCGTAACTTCACACAAAACGAGCCGCGAATTAACGACCCCTGGCGCACAGTAATAAGGTTTATGAGAGGAATCGTATAGGAATGCAAGCATGCACGCATCACGTCAAAAAAATCAAAATTTACTGCACTCTACAGTACCATAACTTCAGACCAAGTTAGCCGCGGGTCGCTCACCCCTGGCGTACAGTAATAAGGTTTATGATAGGATTCTGATAGGCATGCAAGCATTCACGCAACACGCCAAAAAAAAAAATTTTCTGCGCTCAAGTCTAAGTGAGCAGCGGGTTGCCGGCCCCTGCCGTTTTAAGGTATATGAGAGAAACAGTAATAAGGTATATGAGAGAAATTGGATAGGAATACAAGCATACACACATCATGCCAAAAAATCCAAAATTTGCCGCGTCCTAAAGAGCCATATACTTCACACGAATTTACACTACTTCACACGGATTGAGACGCGGGTTGCTCACCCCTGACATAGAGTAATAAGGTTTATGCTCACCGGGCATAGGCCCCCTCGGCATGTGTACTGGGTATACGGGCGGTCTGTGAACACCCGCGTCTCCGCTGCCGACCACGCCGCCGCCCACTCCGTTGTCTATGATCACTCCGTTTGGCTGGAATAGACAATTCTATATTTATTTATTTATTATAATAATTTCAGATATTACACCCATTATTTGTTAGTAAAGTTGCTTAAACTATATTAGTATTAATTTGTACAAAACAATCACAACAGTAAACATAAACTATGTTGAACATATCTTTTACTAGCTTTCCGCCCGCGGCTTCGCCCGCGTGGACTACAAAATTCTGTACTTTGTGGATTTTCGAAGTAGAAGTGGTATGAGAATTTTTAGAAACGTACGTTTGTAAATATATCTCGTTAATCCCTTTAATAAACTATTTTATTCAAAAAGAACTATCCAATAATTACGATTTAATAACTGTTATTTTTTAAGTCCGAAGTATATCCTGAATTAAATATAACAAAAGTGTCACTGTTCATGTTTGTATAATTCTGATAATTCATTTATAATTTTTTTGCAAAATATTTACATTTTCGATGTCTGTCGTATACTCCTTGAACGAAAGAAACTTGTATGTTTGCACGCATTTAACGCATATTTGCTTATAGACGCAAATAATAACTTCTGCATGTTGATTAGTCTTTGTTGAGATTGGCCGCCATGATCGTTATCTACTTTGGAGATTAAGAGAAGGCTACATTTGTCATTAAAAGGTACTGTGCAAACTACACCTACAAAGGTTTAACTCAGTGTACCTACGCGCATTGATGATGTTTTGATGTATCACTTTGAACCCTCATATCTTTTTTATTTATTAACCGATCTGAATGAAACAAACACTAAAACCTCCGGGGGACTTGCCATAATACATAATCGAAAACCGCATTTAAATCGGTTAAGCCGTTTCGGAGTTGACTGCGTACAAACGCCCGACAAACAGACAAACAGATAAACAGACAAACAGACAAACAGACAAAAATTTTAAAAATCATTGTTTTGAGTTTAGTATCATAAATGAAACACGAAACACTAATTTTTTCTTAAAAATATTAAATGTACAGACACGGCTAGTCTACGATTTTATTATATGTATAGATTTACGAACCTAATTAATAAAGAAAAATTAAAAATAAAACATTTACCTGCCACTGTCCGTTTTCCTCATTGCCATAATACGCTCCAACGTTTCCCGCCTCAGGTATTTTCATGCTTGCAACACTGATTTATCACTATGTCCGTCCGTAATAAACTTAACTACAATTCAACAACTATATATACGTTTAGGCACTATAATCATAAGGTATTTACTGGATTTGTGAGGTATTATATGTTTCATTTCTTCAAGACAGCTGAAACAATAGAAAAATTAGTACATTACAGTTTTACATCAAATTCTCAAATGTTGTCTAACTTTAAGAGACACCAGAATATTATTCAGTATAACAGCAACTAATTACAGTATTGCACTATGTTTTGTAAGATTAGGGGGGGTGCGAAGCCCTGTATTCTCATCCCATTCCTCTCCCATCCTATTATACTCCTCTTCCAATTTCCCCTCATTAATCTTTTCTTTTTTATGGAGAATGGACTCTTGATAAGTTTCTTTCAAGTCGACAAGGTATCTGCGACACTTTGATGTTGTAGATGTTCATAGGCTGCAGTCAGTCACTTACCATCAGGTGAACCATATGCTCCATTTTACCATAAAAAAAAACTAAATAGAGAATTGATGACATGACGTTGAATGTCCTCAATAAAATTGAATGAATGAATTATTATACATACAAAGGAATTTACAAGTGTATACAATACTACTTAAAACAGCCCTGTTGCTTCAAAGTCATCTCTTCCAGGCAACTACTAAAGAGAGACGTTAACTAAGGCCCAGTTATTATAAACAACTTTATCATAGTATAACAGATACAAATTTCTAATCAACCAATCAGAACCAAGTTTCGGTAGTAACAAGTTTTATAGAAACTGATTCTTTTGCATGTTCAAAAAAACTAATATGAATGCTATTATGTACAATAAATAAAAATAAATATTGACATTAGAAAACAAAGTCATTAACTAATTAATCATTCAGACAAATACTTAATTATAACTGTAGGTAATTATAACAAATTGGTTTTCTTTTTTCAAATAGACAAATATTTATTGTATGATCTATTTTTTTTCTTGTTATTATTTTTTAAATCTGTATGTTTTGATAATCTGTATTTATTAATCTTGAATGAGAAAGATTAGATTTTGTGTGTGCACAATGCAACTACTGAACGGATTTTGATGAAACTCTATATGCAGATAGGCTGACTAAGGATATATCTTATTGATTGTTTATATCTAGAATTGAATAAGCAAAACTACAAATAGAATTTAATTATTTATTCAATTCAAATTCAAATAATTTATTTTTCCAATTATAATTTATTTTTTTAAAGCTCTTTTGAAATGATTTGCCACTAATTCGGAAAGCAGTGTCTACTGAGAAGAACTGACAATATTATTCTTATAATTATATTTTGAATTATTCTACTGTTTATATTTTGAATAGAAAATGACTTCTTTATAGTATTTTTTTTTTATAAAAATGTACCTATGGGTTATTCTTCTATAAGATTATACTGCTATCAATTCAACACACTCATTATAACTTGTGCTTCAATAAAATTAAATATACAGTCACACCCTAATAAGCATAAGCATAAATGAGCATATATTAAATATTAATTTAATAAAATATATACATAGCACTTACTATTTTAGATGAGAGAACATTAATTATATTTAATTAATTGCAGTAGTCAACATCTTTCAACCGTATCGAAAATTGCTTAGCCGTTTCGATCTAATAATTAAACTTATTCATGAATCTTTACTTTAAACAACTAAAAATTTTTTATTCATAACGTTATCGTAATAGCGGTATTTATAATAATTTTTATAAACGTAATGAATATTTATAACGTGTTTTCAACGATTTAAATGTTTTATTACAATGCAAACGTCACATAGCCGACTTTCACGACTGCTCGAAATGTTTACAATTGATCTAGTTAATAACAATATATCGCTCGTGTTAAAAATAGATAAGACCTAGACAATCTGACAGACCGAGACTTTTCATAGTACAAATAAGATCTAGTTACAATAAATTGCAATGTCCCACTGCAATTGCCTAAATAACAGCCTACGCAAGCAAATTGCTAGCATAAAATTTCAAAAAACACGTGTGAATAGCTATACGACTGGTGAATCAAAAAATTTACTCACTCATTAATCACACTTCATGCGCGTGCTTATACTATATGTAGTTAAAATGTGTTCCCAATTAATTATTGCTACTTCGTTGCACGTTTAACTTGTAAAATTAGCACTTTTACGGATAACCTATAATTACACTTTTCACTCAGTATCCAACAGTGGTCGTGGCGCAAATGGCGACCGCAGCGAAGTTCGCGTTAATGATACGCCCATAAATTACTCACTTCACGACGGATAAACACCGGCTTTTGTAATTATTTGTGTATTCTTAACTTTGGTTATGTATTTGTTGATGAAATATTTATGTAATTATCGTTCTAAAAGAGTATCATGCTCTTGTTAATTTAGGTCAAGCCGAAACTGTGTCAAATTGACGTGCGGTTGATTATTCTTTATTTAAAAAAATACAAATTATGTATACGATCTTTTTTATTCTAATTAACATCATACTCTATCTCCCTACACGAATGTATACAAAGTACATAGAAGATGTGAGATTGCGCTGCTTATATTATGTAGAATGGGGAAGCTAAAAGTAAGTTTTCTGTATTTTAAAGTGCGACGTTTTGCAAGCCTCCTACTGAGAATATTTTCAGATATTATTTTTTGTCTGTTTCACAATTTCATATCTGTGGTTTGGTGTCATTCGTCAAATGTCATTTAGCTATGAAAAAAAAGTTTTGGAATGAAAAGATTTTTCAAGCTTGTTTGTTTATTTTATTATTATATTTTATTATGTTTAAATAAACATTTTAAATTAATGACTGAAATTAAAAAGTGTTAAAATGATATTTACGTTTTTTTCCTTCCGTTTAAACAGATAAAGATATAAAGTGTCGACAGTAATTTAAGTTGGGCATGTTTGTTTTTTTTTACAAGAAAGAGCTGTAGCATAAGGTAAATAAAATAATTTTATTAATAATACACATTAAAGGAATATAATATAGTGTTAGAAACTAATTGTAATGTAGCGATTTTCAATATTTATTGAGTGAAAGTATTATCTGGTTCAAATTCTTTAGGATACGACATTTTTGAATGGAACGGTGTATGCCTTTCGATCTTTATTTTATTGTCTTTCGATTTTCGATATTTTGCGATCAGAGTCACATTTGTAAATAGGAGGATCTAAAAGGAGGGATTTATGTTTCAATTGTATTTATTTGTGCTAATGTCAATCAATTAGAAAGCAAGATTGAAAGTTGAACCTGAGATGAGTTACAATCCATAAATATATTAAAAATTTGTAAGAAGAATATTGGAAGAGGAGTAGTTTAATAATAGGATACCCTTTCATTATTAACACTTGTTGAGTTCCCTGGAATATCTTTCACATCTATGATTGGACTTGAACCAAAATTCTATGGAACTACACTGACATTACTCTTTCAAATGCAATATAAGAATGTTTCCCATAAATGTCAAAAATATATGGTAACATACATAAAAAACAGGCCAAGTGAGAACCTTCTCTTTTTTTTTTAAATCTGTTAAAAATGAACATGACTTAATTAATTAAGGCATTAATTCGCTTACCCACCAGCCACCACTGGTAGTAACAGATATAGATTAGAGAAAAATATGGTAAATTTTAATCTATACTACTATCATAGAGCTGAAGAGTTTGTTTCTTAGAACTACTGGTCCGATTCGATAAATTATTTTACTGTTAGATAGCCCATTTATCAAGGAAGGCTTATAGGCTTTATATCATCCCGATATTCCCACGGAAGGGAAGCCTTGGGGTGCAGCTAGTGTAACATAATTAATATGAGTGCCAGTGACACTATTGTTTTAGTAATTTTTTTTTTATTTTCTTCCAGTGACCATGCAGACACAGGACTATGTGTGTGACTATTGCAGTCGCTCCTTCACACGCAAATACAACTTAGTAACGCACATACAAAACTATCACCTAGACACAACATTGCAATGTGACGTATGCAAGCAAACGTTTGGCAGCGGACCCGGCTTACAACTACACCTCAGCCGTGGCCACAACAGATATGGACAAAGCCTACCAGAATGCGATATTTGTGGACGCATATTTACAAGAAAACAAAATATTTTATCGCATATGATTTCAGTACATTTTCCAGCGTTACTCACACATAAGATATGCACGGTATGCAACAAATCATTTACGACGGAACGGAATTTGAAACGTCATTTCAATCAGATACATAACCCCAATTCTAAATATGCCTGCGATTATTGTCCCAAAGTATTTAAATCAAAATCGTCACTCATATCTCATAGACAAACCATCCATACTGCGTCAGATCTTAATGTGAACCAGTGTCATTTATGTGATAAAAAGTTCTCGAATAATCGAAATTTGAGGCGCCATGTTGAAATGTTGCATGGAGACAGGGAAGAGTTCAAATGTGAAGTGTGTCCTAAAGTGTTTTTGTGGTATCATAGCTTGAGACGGCACACGCAATCCAGGCATGGAGAAGGCTCTGAACAGCTGACTTGCGAATTCTGTTCCAAAACATTCTCTACTAGAGAAACTTTAGAAAGCCATATCTCTATGGAACATAGACAAGACGAAACAGAACAGAGTTTAACGTCTAACGAATGTTTTGAAGCGAAAGTTGTCTATGATTGCGAGTGCTGTCACAGAAAATTTGAAGAGGAAACGACATTGCGCAAACACGTTAAAACTGAGCATTCTTTCCAAGATTTTTATAACTATTGCAAGAGGTCTTTAATGAAATCGGTCAATAAAGAAAGTGAGGGTAGTTACAAAATTACGAACTACAATTGCGAACTTTGTTGGGATGTTTTTTCTTCAGTGTATGACTTGAAACAGCATATGAAGGGTCGCCATGATGTTGACTACAGCCTATCTACGTGCAACGTATGTTTCAAGAAGTTCTACTGTAAATTAGCAATCGTAGAACATAAAAAGTTGTGTCTACCCCCAAAAAATGTTAATAGTTGCTCGTACTGTGATAAACTCTTCACAGATATATCGAGTCTCGAATTTCATACGCGTATATTTCATCCGCAAACTCAAATAGCTGATCCGAATATATCATCTAGCGTAGATGATTCTGAAATTAACGGTAATTATAAATGTCGTTTGTGTAGTCGTGTTTACGTTAATGATAGGTCCTTGAAACATCATATAAAACTTAACCACACGGGAGAGGCCGTTGTTCAATGTAAATTGTGTAAAAAAGTATATAATAATCGATATTATTTAGCAGCGCACATGAGGTTGATACATTCTAACGATGAGTTGTCCACTTGCGACATTTGTAAAAAGGAATTTAGGAATAAGCGTAGTATTAGACGGCATATAGAGTTTACGCATATGGGTAGGTCGAGATATAAATGTATCGAATGTGAAACGCTATATAAAGAAAAACGTAGCTTGAGGAAACACGTTCGAGCTAAACACGCACATTCTGCAATTTTCCCGCAATGCCATGTTTGCAAAAAAAGGTTCGAATCTGCCAAATCTTGTATGGTACATTTGAAGTTACTACATTCAGTCAATATGAACACATATCCTTGCCACCTTTGTACCGTCTCATTTGGCTCGAAAAAATTACTTAACATACATTTATCATCAAAACATCGCTCTGAAGATCAGATTTTTAAATGCGAAATGTGTAATACTATTTTCAACGGTCAAGAGAGTTTCGATCAACATAATTTGAATCATAACCATAAGAAACAGAAGGTAGCACCGCGTTGTATAATCTGTGCGAAGGATTTTAGCGCGCGAAAAACGTTGAAAATTCATATAAAGAAATTTCATTCGGAATTTGACGTTGACGATTTGGCCAGATACGGGTCGATTCGAAAGGTTTTTAATGTAGAGTGTGAAGAGTGTTTGAGGAATTTTAACGGTGATTTTTATTATAAAAGTTATTTAAAACAAAAACATTTGCGTGATGCTATCATATTTAAGTGTGAATATTGTTCAGCGTCGTATAATAGCTTAGAATACGCGATACAGAGGTATAAAATAGAGAATATTGAATCGACTAGAAGCAATTTGGTTTTAAGTGAATTGTGTACTACAGAAATGAGTGATAATTCGATGAATTGCGATGATGTCGGAAGCTCGTTCGGTATAAAAGATGAGCCTATAGATTTTGATCCGGAATACGAAATTAAGACTGAACCTATGTCTCCTTAATTTTATTTATGTTTTATTATTTTGATTACGTGGAATTTATTTTTTTTTTCATATCATTGAATTTATAAACACAATGAGTAGTTGACACCCGTATTCTTATACGTTCTTCGAGCATTCCTCGACTTCACTTAACCTCTGTCAACAAAAATTTAAATTCTGAGTCGGAACTCTACTAACTCACGTCCACTCATGTTATGAAAATTATCATGTTATGTTATGAATTTTCGATTGAAATTCGTTACACGTCATATTTGACGTAACCTGAGTGGAAGTAAAATTAAGGAAACTTCTTAGAATACGGGTGTAAGTCACGAAAGATCTCAAATTTAAAATATGGCGTATATAGTGCAATGCGAGTGACGGCGAATCTCACAGGTGAATTGCGTTCATTTTTAGACTACTTCCGATGTATTACGAAATATTTCATTTTAAACTGCTGCTTTGAGACAGTTTTATATTTCAAAAATTTTTTATACCTTTTTTCCGAACAAAATGGAATTGTACAAAACTGTGCATGCTCGATATATTAATTGTTAGTTAATTAAAAACTTTGTTTTAATGCTAGACTTAATATCAAACTTTGAAAGCAATATTTCAGTTCAAATTATGAAACGCTAGTGGCGCCACCTGGTGACCATAAAAACAGTAGTCCTCATTATAATATATATAACTTTTTATATCTATTGTTATGTATAAGTGTAGAATATATGTTCAATAATGAATGAAAATCAAATATAAAACGTGCCTATACTATTTTTTATGTAGAGCACCGTATAATACTCATGTAATGAATTCTTTTATATTTTACATTATTTTTTAGTTAAAATTAAAAATTTAATTCTTTTTATGTGGTTTTATTTATATCTATTTATTCAAAATGCTTATTTGAAATAGCGATCATTTTTTCTAAAATCCTATTTTCTACTAATATTATAAATGTGAAAGTTTGGAAACCTTAACTATTGTACGAATTTTCTTGAAATTTCATACACAGATAAGCTATTAGCTGGATTTTGTGATAGAAATATTTTTTAACACGAGCGACGCCGCGGGCATAAGCCAGTAAAACGTGTAGAAAGTCGAATCGCTTTATTAAATCTCTTTTGGATCAGCAATTTTGATTTTATTTTAGTATTCATTTTATGTTGTTTTGTAATTTTGATAAGTATACACTCTTGTAACGTAATTAATCTTACCTACAATAAATAATCTTATGGGTTGCTTGTAAGAATTCGTAAACAAGCGATAAACCCAACCATCTGCAATGTGTCAGTTTTTAATTTTCTTACGTGTGTATACAATAAAGAGTGTTGGTATTGTATTGTATCTTAGTCATACATTTTAAGACCTTAAATAAGGTAAGAAAAGAAAATATATACTATATAGAATTTATTTAAAACTTTGCACTCTTTCTTCTGAACACAGGTTTAAAGTTCAACGGAAACTTTAATTGAACCATTTTCTTGCCTCCCGATGTGACAATAGTAGCTCCTGTCACCCTCAACTTCTTCAATATAGTTGTAGGCGCAATCTTAAATTCTTCACATAAATTGCTCAACAAAAATTTGTAGTTAGTAAGTAAAAATGCAAATACAACAGCGTGGCAAAACGCTTTATCCTTATAATTCTGTAACCGTAAATTTTGTCCTTTTGATATAGACGTCGTGAAATTCTCCATAATAATTTTGTGTAAGGTATGTGAAGAGCTACAGGATACATAACTTTTTGTTTTCATTTCTTTTGCTGATGTAACATAAAACTTTATTAAACAAGACGCATAGAGTGCTAATACTTGATTCGTTTTTGAGGTGCTCTTCTCTACTACACTTAGAAGCCACGGCGATATTTCTGTTTTGTAATCCTTTTCTGCTATTTCCGATGATATAGCATCATACTGGTCCTCGGTTAATATTTTATTTACATCAAATACATCCTCAAGTCGTGTTGCCTTTCGGTCGATTGGCGGTAAATAGAAATCGTCAGGCACCGTCGTGTTCTCATACGCAGACAAATCTAACTGATCTTCACCAATTTTTTCTGTAGCCTTCTCAACTTGCGTTTTTATTGTCTCTACGTTAATTTTTAATTTCTCGCGCTGTTCCATCTGTTTTTTCTGCTTTTTCGAACCGAATTTTCTACTTAATTCTAAATTGCTTGTCTCTAATAACTGTGAGGTATCCAAATTGTTCCTAATCACTGGTTTTAGGTTGACATTGCCAGTCTCTATAATACGCACTTTGCCAGTTCGTTTATGCCTTGCTAGTAATAAAACTCTGCCTACATCTTCTTCCTGTTCTTCTCCCGCGTATAACATGTTATCAAGTTCGGTTACGACAGTCTTTTTATCATTATCTTGATTAACAAATATTGAACAATCACTGCCGTGAAATTCGTCTGTTGTGTACGCATTTTGAAAATTCACAACCATGGGATATAATTTACGCTTTAAATGCACTTCCTGTATGTCTAACTTCATTTAATTTTTATTTTAATACAAAAGTTATCAAATAATGATTCAAGTGCACGTGTATTTAGGTTAGAAAAACAATAACAAATACATTGACATGTGACAGTCCCCGATGACGCTTGTCATACGTGACGTTTTGATATAAAGGCTGCGTTCCGATTACTAAAATAAAGGCTTTTTATAAACATTGTTATTTTTCGCATACTTTGGCCCTTTGGTTATATGCCTACGAAAAGTGCAGTTTTCTATATTGGAGTAAAAAGTAGGGCTTTTACACAATCTATGGCGATCATAATCTTCGTACACCATTGTAATAAGCCCTCTGTTAGGTTAAATTACCAGATTAAAAGGGGCCCTCTGAATGGATATAATTTTTAATTATGATTCTTCTCTATTCCGCACTTATGCTACGCTGTTCCATGCGTCATTGTTTGCGTAGTATCTAATAATGGCCTATGTAACCCACAAACAGTTTGATCAAATCTGTCTAGTAGTTTCTAAGTGCATTCAAACCAACTAACTCTTTAGTTTTATAGTATAAGTATAGATGGGGATTTATTAATATGCGAGGGCAATGAATAAACTGTAGTCTATACTAGAGTTTATTTATTGAATTTTTCCATAATTTCATTCATTAAATTCAAACATGGCCGTCTAAATGGAGACCTATGCTCCTCCACAATCTTTTGTAAATTTATTAGTTTTGTATTATCATTCTTATTTTGCAAATAAGTCAGCAAGAGCCTGCCATATTGCTTATCTGTAACACATTTTTCTGACGCCTCTTCCAATTTTGAAAATGTAAAGTTTTGTATTCTCTCATCTTTAATACTGGCCTTATACATTGTATAAAATGAAAAAATATTTTTAATGAAGATATCTTCCGAAATATCTCCTTCGATTAAACATTTGAATACTTCCGTGTAATCATTTTCATTTAATGTAGTGATAAATTCTTGTAAAATATTGCTACTGATTTCCGTATCAAGAATTATCTTTTGAACAACCTTCTTAAATTCTTGTGGGTAGTGTTTGTGTACTTTTACCAGTATGTCTATAGATAACCATGTGTTTTGCCTCTTAAAATAAGTTATTAAAAAGTGGGTTAAGAATAATTCAACAAATTTTATATCCAAACTATTTTCGAATACATACTGGCAGAGCTTTTCGACTTGAGAATCTGATAAGTTTCGCGCTAGAGTCAGTAGTATGGTATCGTCTTTTATGCTCTCTTCCGAAATAAATTTTATATGGGTAATTGGATTGGATTCAATTATTTCTTTATATTTTTCCTCATCTATACGTGATGGTGTAGATATAATATCTGTAACCTGCTCCGGTATCTCCTGATTTTCAGTAGGTTGTGTTTCGTCTTCTTCAACGGTCTCTGTATTATTTATTAAATGACTATATCCTGAAAGCAAGGTGTCTCTTGAAAACCGTAAATTCCATTGATTTTGCACGCTATTTTGACTAGCTAGTTCAATACATCGCTGAAATATTGGAATAGACGATGGTGATAGTTGATATATGTGCATTTCTATTAGGAAATAATTCAAATAATCTCGTTTTGTTTGTAAACATTTAAATTTTTTTTCAAATGCAATCAAAAATTCTAATGTCAAATGTGACACAGATGACTGTCAACTTACTTTTTTATTTCTTTCAAATTTGAAAAAGATACTTGGAGATTGGTTATTCAAAAATTGTTGACTATATATATTATGATGTATTATGTTTTGCCTGCGGCTTCGCTTGCAGAATTTTTTCAACATACTCGACTTCATGTTGTTTTTTAAGCGAATTATACAAAATCTTTACAATTATTAATACATCTAGGCTATTTTACTGCAAACAAGAAATGTACCAAACCTTATAGAATAAGAAACTATTAAGTTAGATACCTAGATTGAAAAAAAATACACGTATATGCTATGATTCATAAGAGAAACTAACAAGGCTATGTTTGCAAATCTTAAAAAAACCTAAGTACATATTTCATTACCCGATTAAGGTGGTATTAACTTTGGCAAGAATGGCAATGTTGTCGGAATTATACATTTGAGTGGAAAACTCAAGCTTCCAAGCCCATGTAAATAATTTTGTAGGTGTATTATTGTATGTATAACATTTTTCCACCAATATCCTGAAAAATAAAATTCATATTTAGATGATCTTCTTTGATTTAAGTTAGTTAACTTAAAAAAAAAATTAAGTTTAAATTCGGAGACATGGGTAAATAATGAAAATATAGATCAGAAGATTTATAGTTGCGTAAGAAGTCATTCTATTTTTTGCATATATTATGTAGTTCTATAACGGCACTGTTACAAATCTGTAATTAATATTTCTTGTACCTATGTTAATAGTAGTAAACAGAAGGTATTAGGGACAAGTATAAACACTTCAGATAAATAATTACTGTATTTGTACTTTCATTGAACTTCTCAAAAGATCGTTAATCTCGTTTAATGTGTATTGTTTGTTATCTTTATCGACAAGTTAGAGAGCAAAATAAATAATAACATGGTCAAAGGTTAAAAACTAGCAGATTTGTTATCCCGCTATCCATAGATAATTCTTTATTTTTAGACGTCAGTATTGAAGCTGACTCCGGATGGATAACTGACGTGAGTGTTCAGTCAATTTGAAGTGATTGTGTGTATAGGACGTTAAATTAAAAATATAAATAGGTACTTTTCGTGGATTCCTAATGCAAACAAAACTATCGTAAGTTTGTTTATATATAATATTTATTACTCTCTTAGAAATAATTTATTGATATTTTATAACGAAGAAACATGTTGTACGCAATAACTGCAGCTATTATCCAATTAATTTATGTTTCCTATTGATTTATTAGCAAATATCTAGCTAGTATTGTATGCTAAGGATTGTACCGTATTTAAGTGAAAAGCGATTTTTGTTACATCTGTTACAATGTTAATAATTATATTTGTTTAAACCAGTATGAGGTAAAATTTTATCGCTCCTATAAATAATAATTGGAACCGAGATATGGAATGTATTAGAATGGATGCGTTGTTTTAATTGATTTATAATTTATATAACTTTTAAAGTATTGTTAAACGCGTTTTATTTCGTTTTTGAAAAAAAGCGGGTAGAGATTTAAATATAACAACAATAGAAATAAGTGTTTAATCTTCTAGAAATATGAAATATTAAAAACAGTGGGATATTCAAATCGATTCTCTTTAGGTGCCGTTAGCCTAAAGGTTTCGAATGGCGAATGAATTTTAAAAATCAGTCCAGGCCCCCTATTCAGGAATTCATACATTTTTGACAGAAACGTCCGATTTTCGGAACTTTACGATCGGAAACGCATTTATGAATAGAGGGCTAGGAGTTTTTGAGCCTGTTCATTATAATCAAACAAACAAACAAATAAAGTCTTGGACACCTTTGTAAATAGATTAATGTTGTAGTGTAGATAAATTTTTTAAATGCGTTAATCTTATTAGTCATTTATTTTATTTTATTTTCTTTACTGGTAACAGTACAGAGACATTTACAATATGCACATAAAATATAATCTTACTTGCTAAATATACATGAAAATGCCTCCTAAAAATGTTTCACTGAGTACATATTAAGGTTATACAACATAGGAGACATAAGGTTAGACAACAAAGTAACCAGTCATCTACGAAATAACTTACGAATTCTACACTTTTTTATGATGAAGTTGTAAAAATCAGTAATTTATTATTTTTCCCGTTATTCATCGAAAGTCTCGACCCATTCAATTCCAATCTTCATAGTTTATTCATTAGTACTTGGCAAGTCAAGTAAGACCTAGGTATTGGTAACAGGACTTAGGATGTGGGGTTTGTAGGGCGTCTAGTTTTTGTTAGTTTCGCGTAGTTTCAAAGGGCTAGTAATTGAAACTGGGATAGTTAACGGTCATTTCGTTTATTATAAAATGTTTTTAAACTAGCTTTCCGCCCGCGGCTTCGCTCGTGTGGACTCGGTAATTATTCGAATTTTTCTCGCCGTAAATACCATGCTTGAAATTCATCGAACATTTAAAAAAAAAGAATTGTCCAAATTGGTCCAGTCGCTGTTGAGTTGTGCGCTTACCAACACATTTTGCGATTCATTTTTATATATACTTAAGAAGGTGCTGATACTAAATACGATACAGAAAACTGAACATTGTATATAAATATTAGTACTTTATTTTGATATATCTTGTAGGATTCAGCCTGCGTTTGCAATTTAAGCGGAAAAAAATTGATAATTAAAGACATTACATTAGAAACCTCAAAAATAACAGTATTTTCACTATTTAATGAATGAATAAATAAATGCTTTATTTCGCACCAAAGCTTAAAGCTAACAACATGATGGGGGAAAAGATACAGTACAAAATAGGCAGCCTTATCGCTAAAGAGCGGTCTCTTCCAGGCAACCCGTGGTAAAGGAATAAGATACAACAAAGGTAATGCGGTAGATGCGCAACACTTACATAAATACACAAATAACACAAATACATAAATAATAATAAATGTATGTTATCATATATAAACCTTCCTCTTGAATCTATTAAAAAAAACCGCGTTAAAATCCGTTGCGTAGTTTTAAAGATTTAAGCATACAAAGGGACATAGGGACAGAGAAAGCGACTTTGTTTTATACTATGTAGTGATAGTGAAGTTATTTTATTATTAACTAGCTGTGCTCCGCGGTTTCACCCGCGTATATCTGTTATCCCCGTTTCCGTGGGATTTGATAAAATTTTCTTTATTTATAATAAAGATTTACTTTAAACTATGGAATTTATAACATTTTATAAAGGGGATCAAATACTCTTTTAGTACGTACCATCCGAGTTATTAAATATTACACAAAATATTCAAAATTTTACGTTTACATGATTTTATAGAGAATCGTGGTTTCTCCGAATTAGCGAATACCACTTGGTTTAAACTCAGTTGAACGGGATGTTCGGCTTAATTACACATTTGATGACTTACTTTAGAAAGAAAGAAGAAAGAAAGAAAGAAAAAACATTTATTACAAGAACACATAGGTACACTTAAAATAATAATAAAAATTCTAAAAAGTAAAATAAAATAAAGACAAACAACTTCAACGCAAGAAGAAAAAGAACCATAAATAAGGTGTACGGCAGTGAATTCTTGAAAAAGGATGTCCACTAAGCATAGGCTGATTATCATACACGGCGCTGATTTTCAGTGTACACAGTGTATTTGTAGTGTGTTTAAGCCCCGTCTACACATCGGCAGACGCATACGCGGACGTCAGATGTCGGTGGATGGCGGATGAATCGTCAGACTTAAATTACCTAATACGGCTGTTTACATTTGGACATATAACCACACTAGCTGTACCCCGCGGTTTCACCCGCGTAACTTCTGATTAAATGACAACTCCAGGATTAAAAGTAGCCTATATGTTATTCTGAACCCTTATCTATATGTGTGCCAAGTTTCATCATAATCGGTTCAGTAGTTTTTGCGTGAAAGAGTAACAAACATCCATACATCCATACATCCATACTTACAAACTTTCGCCTTTATAATAGTAGTAGGATCTTCGCCGTCTACTGATGTGTATTAATAATAATAATAATCTCTTTATTTGTTCTTAATGTGTACAATAGATTGTAGTAATATTTGGATTGGTCACATTAGCCACAACTTGGCATACAAATATAGATCGTACAGCTCCACGCAATTATACAATATTTTGCCATAATATTAGCAATAAACATTTAAAATTTATACAACAGCAATTTAAATTAAGAATTTATAATGTCAGACACAATAAAATTTTTTGTCAATCAGCCACATATATAGTTTTGTCTTAAAAGAACTTAAATTATTTAGAGATTTCAATGACTCTGGAAATTTATTATAGAGTTTGATACACATAGCATAATGTAGAGGGGTCTTTATGACTTGACTCTGAAATAAGATAAAATACACTCGGATACAAGTATTAAAATTTCGTCATTTATCATAATCTATCCATTTCTTCATTTTTATCATCGCTGGAGTCAAGAAGACGTTTCGAGATAAATTTTGACAATTTGAAATGGTTTATCTTACGTCTGTTTATTACTTTCACATCAAATCAAATGTTGTATTTAAAAGTTTGTTTGTAATACGCCTCTCTTAGAAAAAAAGAGTTTGAATTTTGAATTGTATCTTTTTAAAAATAAGTATAAAAAGGTAAGTCTATCTAACCCCTTGTAGGTTGTTATAGACCCTTAGGGGTCGATAGAGACCTCTTTGGAAATCACTGGTCTAATATGTTACTCTTTGGGTGCGAATTAATTTCCTACATATGTATTCCCATCCCATTCCTCTCCCGTCCTGTCCTGCTCCTCTCCTAACTTCCTGTGATTAATCCTCTCCTTATCCCCTCCCGTTCCTCCAAGCCGGCGCGGCATCTCGACACTTTGATGTTGTAGATG
>LQNK01000454.1:355376-369839 GCA_001586405.1 Phoebis sennae | reverse complement strand
ATTCTTTTTAGGTGCCCTTTACCTAAAGCTTTCGAATGGTGAATGAATTTTTAAAATCCCCCTATTCACGAATTCATAGAAATTTTGACAGAAACGTCCGATTTCGGAACTTTCCGATCGGAAACGCATTTGTGAATAGAGGGCCGGTAGTTATTGAGCCTATTCATTATAACCAAACAAACAAACAAGTTTTGCAAAATTTTGAAATTCGTGTAGATAAATATTACAAATAAGTAAATCTTATTAGTTATTAACAAAATAGCTTACGAAATTTTCACTTTTTTCTTTACAAAATTTTAAACTCTGTGAGGAGGTGAAAGAATTTATTTTGTTTCCCGTTATTTTCAAAGTTTTGCAAAACAAACTAGTGCAGATAAATATTACAAATGAGTGAATCTTATTACGGCCGTTTTCAATATTCTATCTATCACTTGTTTTGCTTACTAAAGTCATGCAAATTTATCTATTTGCACTTACTTTGATTCCAATATGCTGTCGACGGATAGCCTTTGTTATGACTTTTGACAATCAAACGTCATTTAATCTAATATTACACTCTATCAATAAATAATCTTTGATATATTATTGAAAACGGCCGTAAGTCATCTACAAAATAACTTACGAATTGGATAATTTGTGGATACTTTTTTCATCATAAAATTTTAAACTTTACGATGAAGGTGTAAAAATCAGTAATTTATTTTCTTTCCCGTTATTCATCGAAAGTCTCAACCCATTCAATTCCAATCTTCATAGTTTATTCATTAGGACTTGGCAAGTCAAGTAAGACCTAGGTATTGGTAACAGGACTTAGGATGTAGGGTTTGTAGGGCGTCTAGTTTTTGTTCGTTTCGCGTAGTTAAAAAGGGCGTAATTGAAACTGGGATAGTTAACGGTCATTTCAAAGGTTTATAAGAGAATGTTTTTATTATTAACTAGCTTTCCGCCCGCGGCATCGCTCGCGTGTACTCGGTAATTATTCGAATTTTTCTCACCGTAAAAACCATGCTTGAAATTCAACGAACACTTAAAAAAAGAATTGTCCAAATTGGTCCAGTCGTTGTTGAGTTATGCGCTTACCAACACATTTTGCGATTCATTTTTATATATAAGACTAGCGATCCGCCCCGACTTCGCATGGGTGCAATGCTGATACTAAATATACTACAGAAAACTGAACGTTGTTTATAAATATTAGTACATTATTTTGATATATCTTGTAGGGTTCAGCCTGCGTTTGCAATGTACCTCAGCGGAAAAAAATGATAATTAACGACATTAACTTTCCTATTGAAACACTCTGTCCATTTAAAAAGACCGCATCAAAATCCGTTGCGTAGTTTTAAAGATTTAATCAGATTTAAGTAGGGACAGAGAAAGCGACTAGCTGTGCCCCGCGGTGTCACATATTATAAAATTGAAGAGTTTGTTTGTTTGAACGCGCTAATCTCAGGAACTACTGGTCCGATTCGAAAAATTGTTTTAGTGATAGATAGCCCATATATCATCCCGATATTCCCACAAGAGTGAAGCCCTGGGACGCATATTACGACAAATAAAAGGTTTACAAGATTTTTATTTATAGACTAGCTGAGCTCCGCGGTTTCACCCTCGTATATATTCCGTTCCCGTGGGATTTTCTGGATAAAAACTATCGCATGTCATTCCTGGGGTTTCAAAGAATCTCTGTACAAAATTTCATCCAAGTCGGTCCTGTGATTTCGGAGCGTATTCAATACAAACACAATACATGTTCGGCTTAACACATGTGATCACTTACTTTAGGAAACCCTCATACGCCCTCTCTACACATCGGCAGACGTAAATAACCTACTACGGCTGTCTACGGATAGACATACCCCATCTCCACGTAAGCATCTGCTGATGTGTAGAGGGGTCTTTATGACTTGACTCTGAAATATGATAAAATACACTCGGATACAAGTATTAAAATTTCGTCATTTATCATAATCTATCCATTTCTTCATTTTTATCATCGCTGGAATCTTACATAAATGTTTTTTCTTTCTTTCTTATATTTACGCAATAATCGCGTGGCTTAACTGTCTACGTATTTTTATTATTTCAGATAATGTTAATCTTATTACTACTTGGGGCAACTCTGGTGTGTGGAGTCCCACTGCCAGACGAAACAAAATGTGGTTATGAGGTAAGTGAAATCATAGGAAATAAGTGCTGAGGAGATGAATGCTAAAGGGAGATACTGGAAAGCAAACCTTTTTTTCTAAAAAAGGGTGAAACTAGTTTCCGAAATATAAAATCTAACGTTGAGACATCAAAGCAGTAGTTAGCAACGTTAGATTAATTAGAATAATTTAAATTAAATATTTCGTAATAAATCAGTAGTCGTCTAAAAACAAATAAAAAAAAAATACGGTCGTATTGATAACCTCCAATGTTTTTAAGAATTATTGTTTTGAATTTTTCGTTAGTTGAATGCGTAAGGTTTGATTTATTCATCAATACAATAAATACAATAATTTGGGAAAAAAGTATTTCTTTCAAAATCATTCTTTCTCTTTCTACGATAATGCCAATTATTTCTGACACAATAATTACAATGACCCAATAAATCACAGATTCTAAATTGGAGAATATGCTAAGTTACATACATTTTGTTTAAATATTCCTATCTAAAAAACAAGTACCTGATTGAGCTCATACTTAAAATTAAATTATTATTAATTGTTAACTTTTTTCAGAGTTGCATCCAAACCGATCCATCAGTTTTGAATGTGCATATAGTGCCTCATACACACGACGACGTCGGCTGGCTTAAAACGGTCGACCAATATTATTATGGAAGTTAGTATCTTATTTTCCTTATTAACTGACTAAAAAGGTTCTTGATTATTTATTACATGATAGAAGTTATTTTATATTTATAGTTAATAACAGGTCTCAGGAACTCTGTAAAAACATATCTGCGTCCGGGGCCCCGGGCATTTAGGGGCCCCATAAAATATATTTAAATATGGAATCACAAAACATTTTTTAGATTTGAATTCATATTTTATACTGGTATATTATAAAGAGTTGGTAATTTGTATGTAAGGTTTATAATCTCAATAATTATAGCACCCATCTATACTTAATATTATAAAGGTGAAGAGTTTGTTTGTTTGAACGCGCTAATCTCAAAAACTACTGGTCCGATTCGAAAATTTTTTTTTTTGTGTTAGATAGCCCATTTATCGAGGAAGGCTATTGGCTATATATCATCCCGACATTTCCACGGGCGCGAAGCCCTGGGGCACAACTATATATAGCATAATAACGCAAGTAAAGTTACGTTTGAAAAGAGGCTGTAGATCCAAAAAGACTAGATTTTTTAAAATGATGTTTTTGTGCCTAGGTCGAAATAATATTCAGAAGGCTGGAGTGCAATATATATTGGATTCAGTTATTGATGAGTTATGGAAGGACCCAAAGCGACGGTAAGTAATTATTTTTGTATATATTCGAAATATTTATGTTCTTGACACGTGGCTCTCTGACTGTCTTTTTGGTCAAGTGGTTGCATCTTTGAGTACAGATTGGGTAAAAAAAAAAATTATTAGTAGTTTTTGACAAAGATATCTTAGCTGGCTACTCTTTTTGAGATTGCTGCTATTGGGATGTTTTATTAGAAAATCTAATTTTTTTGTTCCACCCGGGAATCAAAGCTGAGCCCTCTGATGATGAATTTTCGAAACCGGTTGTAATTAAATAAAGTTTACTAATAAATAATATAAAAAGTCTTTAATCAAATACTTAAAATGCATTTCCATCAAAAAGTCACAATACAATCTTATCATTCAAAAATAAATATGTATATTTTTCAAATTAAATAGTTAAAATGCATTTTTATCAAGAAGCTGCTCTATCAAGTATAAAAATAAATATGTACATTTTCTCCAGTTTCATTTACGTAGAAACAGCCTTCTTCTGGAAATGGTGGACCCACCAGGGGGACGACATACGTCACAAAGTGCACACGCTCGTGAGACAGGGGAGGCTGCAGTTTGTGGGGGGGGCGTGGAGTATGAACGATGAAGCTGCGTCCCATTATCAGAGCACTATTGATCAGTTTACTTGGGGCTTGAGGTGAGTAACGAAGGTACTTTATATGTATAAACTAGGTGGACAGAGTTGGGTTAGTACAATGAGTGGACAATAAAAAAAGCCTTCATCACGTGTGTAAGGAAAGGGAAAGATGCAGTTTTTGGGGGGAGCGTGGAGTACGGACTCCTATAGACCACTTGGAGATTGAGGTGCATTTAAGGAAGATGCTTCATGTAAACTAGGTGGACAGAGTTGCGCTAGTAGTACAATGGGTGGACAATATAAAGCCTTCATCACAAGGTGGGTAAGTAAGGGGAGGCTGCAGTTTGTGGGGGGGGCGTGGAGTATGAACGATGAAGCTGCTTCCCATTATCAGAGCACTATTGACCAGTTTACTTGGGGCTTGAGGTGAGTTAAACCTTTTTTTAACTAGTTCTTCTAGAAGTCAATGGATTCATTTCATTGTGAACCAAGTTTTTTGATGCTAATAAATAAAAAAGTAGGTGAACAAAGTTGGGTTATTAGTACAATGGGTGGACAATAAAAAAAACCTTCATCACGAGCCTACGGAAGGGAAGCTGCAGTTTGGGGGGNNNNGGGGGGGACGTGAAGCTGGTTCGATAAAGAGCGTGTTTCTCATTATCAGAGCACTATTGATCAATTAACTTGGGGCTTGAGGTGAATTTTACGAAGACGCTTTATATAAGCTAGGTGGACAGAGTTGGGCTAGAAGTGTAATGGGTGGACCTCGCTTTATTATACCGCATTTGAATTTATATATATTTTTTGTAGCATAATATTATAAAGCCTATGTTAATCAGGGATTATGTAGGATTCTAATAAGACTTTTTAAAAATAAGTTCAGTAGTTTCGGAGCCTATTCCATTCAAACAAACAATCAAAAAATCGAAACTTACCTATTTATAAAATTAGTGTAGAAGTAAGAATGACAAAACGTATTAACGTCTAGTTACGAGTAAGTAAGTCTAAGAGTAATAGGTAATATATAAAATTTTATTCTGTTTATTTTATCTATTTAAATTCTTCATATTATAAATTTATGATGTAAATTGTAATGTAATTTAATGTATTGATGTAATTATTTTTATGTATGGGTTCATGTTACCTTAATAAATACATTATTATATTGTAATAAATTATTATTGTTACGTTTAGAATACCCTCTATTGCAACATGATAAGGATAATGAAGAATATTCAATTGTTTTCCAAACACAGTGTATTGATTAACAAGCATCCTAGAGACATTATACATGTAATTGGTATAAAAAGAAACTGAAACAGGAAACAATATATACATTTATAAATAGTAACCAGACTGTTTATGTACATTGAATGTTTTTTTGGAATGAGTAATTGATATGCAATATGTTTTATATAGGATGTAGCGCAAAGGGTCTATAATATGGTACCTGTAGAAAGAGGACGTTATCAACGGTGCAGAAAAATATTATATTTTATGTTCAGTAATAGTCCCTCAGTTTTGGACCTATTAAATTTTTCGAAAATTTAAAAAATACACCCCTTATGACCGTATTTTTTTTTTCACGTGGTTAAAAAAAAAATGGTCACACGTGTGCCAAATTAAGGAAAAACTTGCCTGTATCATTGAGATTCCGAAGGGAATATCTCGAAAATTGAGTGACTTTTGCTGATTATGATATATTTTTTGAACCGACATAACGTCATCTATGTGCAGGTGCCATATTATCCATTCTATACGCCACATCCTCTAGACCCCAAAACCATGGTTGAACTATATTCGACGACCCGATTGGTGCAGTGGTTCAGCAATGGTCTGTTGCGCCGGAGGGTGTGGGTTCGATCCCCACGAGCAGGAAATTATGATGTGATGAACATTATAATTTTCCACTGTCTGGGTGTTAATTTATCTATAGTATGTATGTATTTACAAAAAAAAAGTATATTTAAGTATGTCTATCAGTTATCCAGTTTTCATAGTACAAGCTTTGCTTAGTTTGGGACTAGATGGCGTTGTATTAAATGTCCAGGAATATTTATTTATTTCTATTTTACCATACCATGGGTTGTCACTCAGAAGGATAAACTACTGCGTGGTATATATTGGAGAATACAAAATCATACTAACGTTGATTTACGCGTAGATATTGACACGGAAAAATTGTTCGATATAATTATTAAAACTTTGCAATTAATACATTGCATTTAGTTTTCTTTCCACGATTATACAATGTACACTAATATTATAAAGAAGAATGATTTGATTATTTGTTTGTTTGTTAGAATTGATTAGGCTCCAAAACTGCTGGACCGATTGGAAAACTTATTAACGGCCATTTTCAATAAAGTATCAATGATTGGATTGGATTGATGATATTATAAAGCTGAAGAGTTTGTTTGTTTGAACGCGCTAATCTCAGGAACTACTGGTCCGATTCGAAAAATTTTTTTAGTGTTAGACAGTCTATTTATCGAGCAAGGCTATAGGCTATATATCATCCCGATATTCCCACGGGAGCGAAGCCTTAGGGCGCAGCTAGTGTCAAATAATATGACAAAAGTCATAGCAAATGTATCCGTCGTTAGGATATTGAAATCAAAGTAAGTGCAAATAGATAGATTTGTCTGACTTTAGTACGCAAAACAAGGGATACATAGAAAACGGCCGTAAGTAATTATTCCTGATGAACATAGGCTATATAAAATGCAATGAGAGCGAAGCAGAGCGTATAAAAGCGTTGTATAATAATATAATTTTTGTTATTCATAGAAAACTGAACGAAACCTTCGGCGCCTGTGGGATACCCAGGGTAGGATGGCAGATCGACCCATTCGGTCACTCCAGGGAATTCGCTTCGTTGCTCGCTGGCATGGGATATGATGGGCTGTTCCTGGGCAGGATAGACTACCAGGATAAGAGGTCCAGGTTGATGAACAAGGAGATGGAGATGGTGTGGAGGGGGGATGATGATTTGGGTGAGATTTGTTGATTTATTTATTTTCAAAGACACTCCAACGACTTATTCACTAAAACATTCGTTAAAAGTTATATCTTATTTATTGATTTATAAACGTCATATATGAATATTATAAAGAGGATAGATTGGTGTGTATTAAATCGATTTTGCGAATATTCTCCGTCATATAGTTTTAATAGTCTTAGAACAATATTATAAGTGTAAATGTCTATCTAGTGTCTAAGTGTAAATGTCTGTCTATCTATATGTCTGTCTCTTCTTCATTATCGATGAAATTTTGTACCGAAATTGTTTAAAACCCGAGAAAGGTCATAAGATAGCTTTTGTGGGAACACGAACATATACAAACAGCATGCTCAGCGTATTTGTATATGTGTGTCCCTACAGCTTTTATCCCAGAAATGCTCCCGAAAAACACAAAATTTTCATCACATCATAATTTATATATTTACACTTTTCATGTTGACATAATAAGAGTAAATTTTACAATAGAGAAAAAGAATAATTTATTTTTTCTACATCAATAATTCATAATTTTCTCCTCATTGGGATCGAACCCACACCCTCTGGCGTTACCATTGCCACATCCACTGCGCCAATCGGGTCGTCAAAACAGCAGAAATTCCTATCACATACGTAGTATAGTAAAATAATTAATAATAATAATAAAATCAATTGTTTAAACTTACAACAAACACATTTAAATAAAGAAATATAAAATATTCCTGGACATTTACACAATAGCTTTACGTTTTGAATATTTTGTAATGATACCCACGATACAGGCCGAATACTTATGAATTTCCTGTTTTTTTTGCATTAGAAACCTTTTGTTTAATATGTATGCTTTATCTAGTAATAATAAATATTTTTAGTTTAAAAATCCATTACAGGTAACTCATCTGATATATTCACCGGTGTACTCTTCAACACGTACTCCCCACCACCTGGGTTTTGTTTCGACGTACTGTGTGATGATGAGCCTATTATAGATGACCCGGATTCGCCCATGTACAACGTGGATAACCGGGTAAGTAAATATTAAATCAACGGGGCATGAGGTTATTTATTTTGCTACAAAAAAAATATAAAAAATTATGTTAATATTTAAGTTTTGAGTTATGTTTATGCAATGTATATATTAAAATATGGATTATTGTCATCTGAATTGAATATATAAATAAAAATTTTGATGCCCCATATAATAATTAGGGGCCCTGATTTAATGAACTCTGGGGCCCCGTGCCGTTTCGATCCGGCTCTTAGAATGTTTCTAAAAAATTGTTTGCATCGTTATTTTAAACTCGACTGGAGTAGGAATTTCAATTAAATCTAAAGTTATATTTAGAGTAACTATAAAAACAACTATTGTTTCGTATTATTCCATAGTATAGCGCCATCTTTTGACGAGTTCTTTAAGTTAAGACAATTCTGAGGTCTCCTAAAAACGATATTTAAAGTTTTTGGATGTGTAACTGTTGCCGGTAAACTATATATATAAATTTCTTTATAGAAACAAAGCCCCCCTTTGCATTGTGTATGTCTTATTGTATGTCACTTTTTTATTAACCGA
The DNA here is from genome assembly GCA_001586405.1 of Phoebis sennae. NCBI lineage: Eukaryota > Metazoa > Arthropoda > Insecta > Lepidoptera > Pieridae > Phoebis > Phoebis sennae. Next base: position 361,221 of record LQNK01000454.1, on the reverse strand, counting down.
CTTTCAAAAAAAGGAGGAGGTTAATCATACAATTATATCAACAACCATTTCCATATAGGTAGAAAAATTTATGGAGATCACGAAAAATATATCAAAAGGATACAAAACTAATAATATTCTCGTCACAATGGGGGAGGACTTTCATTATCAAGACGCGAAAATGTGGTTCCACAATCTTGACAAGTTGATCAAGTGAGTCAGCATGCATGCGCATGAGTAATGCGACGCATATGCACGCATGACTCTAGGCAATGCTTCGGCATGTATATGCACGGGCAATGCTTGGGCATGTATATGCGTGGGCAATGCTTGGGCATGTATATGCGTGAGCAATGTTTGGGCATGCATATGACTAGGCAATGCTTGGGCATATATATGCTTGGGCAATGCTTGTGCTTTTATATGCATGGGCAATGCTTGGGCATGTATATGCATCGGCAATGCTTGGGCATATTTATGACTAGGCAGTGTTTGGGCATGTATATGACTAGACAATGCTTGAGCATGTATATAACTAGGCGATGCTTGGGCATACATATGCACGGGCACGCGTAGCACAGCATGAAGCATGAATGCACATTGTATTAGGAAATCTTTGTAAATTTAAATTAACATCCAAAATGATTAAATTAAAGGTAAAGTTAAAGGATAATTATGATGAAATTATAACAAGACATAATTAAATTTTTTAAGTTATCTTTTATATTTTTTATTGAGTTTCATTAAATTTATCCTACTAATATTATAAATGTGAAAGTTTGAATGTTTGTGTGTTTGGATTTTGGTAGTTAGTGGTTCTTAAATTTCAATTTATGTAACATGTACTCACATTACAAATTAATAAATAAAAAATATGTCAATGAAGCAGTTGACTGAAGGGATTATAATGAAATTACAAATTAAAATTAAATAAATAAATAACCCTATGCCCCATTCAAAGAGAAAAGCTTGTAGCAAAATAACTTACCTAAAAAACGTTTTATTAGGTTACGGCATTTTTCGAGAAAGTTCGCAAAATGGCATCGCATTACAAAAGTAATAATATTTTGGTGACAATGGGGGATGACTTTCAATATCAAATAGCTGGAGTGTGGTTCAAAAACTTGGATAAGTTAATTAAGTAAGTGTTTTTTTGTGTATGTTAATAATGTTTTCCGACATTGAGAAAGAAAGCCTTACTGCCATTTACACTGCGACTAAATAAATATTACTAGATATTTAAAACAACGCCATCTAGTCCCAAACTAAGCAAAGCTTGCATTTTGGAGACTAGATAAACGATAGATATACTTAAACATAGTTTTTTTAAATACATATATATTATAGAAAAATTAACACCAGACGGTAGAAAATTACAATGTTCATCGCAACATAATTTTCTACTCGTGGGGATCAAACCCACACCCTTCGGCGCACTTGTTTTATTTGACCCGATTGGCGCATTGGATACAGCAATGGTCATGGGCGTACCCAGGTTCTGGGCTAGGGGAGGGCAAATTAAACCGTTACTCAGTCAGGGTCGGCTATTTAACTTAAGGGAATTGACGAAAGTACTGGTTTTTTTCAAAATTGTGTAAAAATATTTACTGCAAAATAAAAAATTTAATCAACAACAATAGGGAGTAGAGAGGTAAACGATATCCAGGGGGGGGGGCAGCTGCCCTCCCCTGCCCCCCCCTGGGTACGCCCATGGCAATGGTCTAGTACGTAGTAGTAGTTTTCTACTCGTGCAGTAGAAAACTATGGTGTGATGAACATAGTAATTTTCTACCCTGGGTGTCTATTTATCTATAGTATGTATGTATCTATAGTATGTTACGGTACGTTATCTAGTGTCCATAGTACAAGCTTTGCTTAGTTCGGTACTAGATGGCGTTGTGTTAAATGTCCAGGAATATTTAATGTTTCTGAAACAAAATATTTTAGAATGAACTGATTATGCACATTATCTTCAGTATTTATAAAAATAAAAATGTTTAAAAAATGTAAACGTTCACATTTATTATATTAGTGGGTATTACATTATTATTATATTTCTTCGAATATCTACAAGGTACAAAATTTCCTAGTTTTATATTAATCTACAAATATAAAATTGATAATTTACTGGCCGCGTACAAACCGGATCAAATTGATTTCAAAGTACGTTATTACAATGTTTCATTACTGCTTGTGAGTAAATTATGTAACATTTGATTAGTGGTCACGTTTCTATTTAAATCTTAAAAGTTATTTAATTTTGCTTAAGTAAAACTATAACCAAAGAAATGAACAAATCAATATATATACGCTCGAAAAACCTTACCCTCCTTTTATCGCAGTTTAGTCAAAATAAAAGAAAAGCATATTAATTTTTTAGCCACATAAGTGTAGACATACATTTCAAATATTATTAAAGTTTTACGAAAATGGGGTAGTCTAAAATGAAAATATTTTCGTCAAAAGATGGCGCTCTTTTAAAAGTAATACAAGTAAAAGGAAAAAAAAAACAATCCCAGTTAACCTCTGATTAATTTATGGTTTATTAGCTGAGCTCTACGTTTTCACTCCCGTATATATCCCGTAGGATTTTCGGGATAAAAACTATCCCTTATCATTCCTAAGATTCAAAAGAATCTCTGTACAAAATTTCATCCAAATCGTAGTAGTTTCGGAGCCTATTCAATACAACCAAATAAATAAATAAATATATCTGGACATTTAACACAACGCCATCTAGACCCAAACTAAGCAAAGCTTGTACTATGGAAACAAGATAACTGATAGACATACTTATACATACTTTTTTTTGTAAATACATACATACATACTATAGATAAATTAACATCCAGACAGTAGAAAATTATAATGTTCATCACATAATAATTTTCTGCTCGTGGGGATCGAACCCACACCCTCCGGCGCAATAGACCATTGCTGAACCACTGCGCCAATCGGGTCGTCAATCTTTATAATATTAGTATAGAAATACACAATCCTATCATCTAGAACCGTGTTACCAGCATAAAAAACTTTGTCAACAGATAAACGGTTTTTTGGATTACGTCACAGCGCAATCTAAATATTACCGCACACAAAACGTGGTGGTCACCATGGGTGGTGACTTTACATACCAGGATGCGTCCATGTGGTACAAGAATTTGGATAAATTAATTGAGTGAGTTTTGTTACAAGACTAGCTTTGGGCCAAGCTCGCACCGGTGTAATTACCACCACTGCAGAAGACCGGCGTGTATTGTACTGTGTTCAGTATAGTAAGCGGGTGCCCGGAGGCCTGTATTCCCATCCTATTCCTCTCCCTACTTCCTATCATTGGACTTCTCCCTATTCCCTTCCCTTCCTTCAAGCCAATTCGGCATCTGTGACACTTTGCTGTTGTAGATGTTCATGGGCTGCGGTCGGTCACTTAACATCAGGTGAACCGCATGCCTGTTTTGACATAAAAATAATAATCTGCTTTACCCGTGGGCCCACGTATTTAAATGCCACTGAAATAGGACGTTATTGCATATCTGCTTCACGCCGGTCTTCTGCTGGGGGGTAATTACACCGGTACACTGGGGTGGTAATTACACCGGTGCGAGCTTAACCTAATCGTGCAATGCTCGGCTCCCACTCTTGTATTGCTGAAGATGCTATGCAGCAGAATTACCCTCTGTCGCCTCTTACAACACCCACGGGTAGAAATAGTGTGGCGACACATGTATTCTAACCCGTCGCCACACGGGGTAGATTTTTGTACGTTCATATTTTCTTACTAATTTACTTAATCAATTTTAGTTAAATTCAGTTAAATTTAAATGCGGATTTTCTATGTCTTGTCTTTGATAAAGCTTTAAATAATGAAAGTTCAATTTAGAACATTTTTGATTCTATATACTGCTTGGTGTTAAGACAATACCAAGAGAAGAAAAACTATTTATTTATCACTACAATAACACAGATGAACACAAATTAAACTTATTATACACCTTTACAAACATAGAAAAGAACTTAAGGCTTTTTACTACAAGTAAAAAAAGAAACATAAATTGAAATTAACTTATTGATTTAGCATGCTTATAGGAAAATCGCATGATTTAAAGATCATATTTTTCTCAGCATGTGAATGTAAACAACAAATGTTACAGTAATTAATAGTAGTTTGTATTGCACTAATAAAAATAAGGTATAAGTAATACAAATATAGTTATTTAGCACCAACATTTATTTTAATTCCGTAATAAATGTTTTTAGAGCATCAATTTTGACAGACATATATGCGTGAAATGTCATTGTGCCACTGCCATGTATGCGTGAAATGTCATTGTGAGTTTCACTGTAAAAATTGTACTTTGAATTTGTATCTTCGAAATGTAGCAATTGAATAAATAATTAAGTTTCCCTACTAATATAATACATGTGAAGGTTTTAACGATGTTAAAGTAACGATTTTAAATTAAAAAAAAATTATTGTCTGACGTTTCGAAGGGGCCCAAACGGGAGATCAGCGCTGGTTACCTGCAGCATGATGCTGGGGTTGGACCTTTTTGTGACAGTTGTGTGAATATTATGTATTTTTTTTAAATCAACATGTATGTACACAATAATTTTTTCTTTCTTTCTAATTGGTGTCACGAATTGGGTACAAAAATCAATCTCGTGTGTGCATTCTATTGTTAGTATCTTAACATACACGCATGCAGGTCTTATGGTGCATTTACACTAGTCTATTGGGCCCTATTCTTGCAACTGTCCTATATTTGTTAAGCAGATGTTACGACCCATGGATTTGTATCATCCATGTATTTATTAATCCTACTACTATTATAATGGCGAAAGTTTGTAAGTATGGATGTATGGATGTTTGTTACTCTTTCACGCAAAAACTACTGCACCGATTATGATGAAACTTGGTATACATACAGGTAAGGGTTCAGAATAACATAATATAGGCTACTTGTAATCCCGGAGTTGCCACGGGATCAGACGTTACGCGGGTGAAACCGCGGGGCGCGGCTAGTATTATTATAAGATTTTTGAACTAAAACATGATTTACACTTTGTAAGGTTGATTTTTGTACCGATGTTTCTCAAACTTTAGAAATATACAAAAACCTGTTATAACAATGTTTACTCAAGTAGCACTGTTTTTATTATTACTTATAATTTCAGATATGCAAATTTAAAAGCGGCGAAGGATGGATTAAATATTAAATTGTTTTACTCAACACCTGATTGTTATTTGAAAGCCGTTAAAGATGCCAAGTGAGTATACATTTTAACCGACTTTCAAAAAAGGAGGAGGTTCTCATTTCGACAGTCGTTATTTTTTATGGTACCGTATATTTCCGGCGTTTGTGATTTTTTTTTTGCATTTGAAAAAGTAGAGTGACAGTGTGGTCCCATAGAAATTTGATTTAAGTCTGATCATCCATGTAGAAGATATTCCAGGGAACTCCTCGAAAATCAACGGAAAAAGCTCTGCGGTTAAGGTTTTATGATGTAAACTCTAAATTGTGTTTAGATAGAGTGATTACTCTTCATATGTCATTAAAAAGAGAAAAATAGAAACTTTTCGCCAAAAAATAGAACCGACTTCCTCACTATAAAAAGTAGAAAATAACTTTTATTTAGGTTTATAAAGTCGGAGCAAAATCTTGTTAAATTAAAAATAGATAAAGGCACTAATAAATTATAGTGAAAACGCAAATATTGTTCGTAATACCTTGTTTTACCTTAAGCTTTAGTTTTAATTTTTAGAATAATAGATAATACAATTTTAGAATAATTTTTAGAATATTAAATAATATATATTTAATAGGTTAATAGTTTAGTGTAATAATTGTATTAGTAGTTTCTGGAA
>LQNK01000454.1:315312-333551 GCA_001586405.1 Phoebis sennae | reverse complement strand
ATTATATATGTATATATGTGTATAGTGTATATGTATGTATATAAATAATATCTATTTTATTATATTTATATGTGTGTACATTGGTATGTAAGTATATTAATATTTGATAGCGTATATGGTTTAATTAGTTAACTTGTTATTGCTCACCCACCTATCACTCTAATTTTTAAACTAAAATCCTTTTTTCAAGTGGTTGTCTGGAAGAAAATGCTATTTAGCGTTAAGACCGCCATTTGCACTCTTCCCTTTATTTTAAGTTTTTTTATAATAACTTTTCTATGCTTATGTTTGTGTGCAATAAAGTATTTCATTTCATTTCATTTCATTTCATTTCATTTCATTTCATTTCATTTCATTTCATTTCATTTCATTATTGTTTTCAATCGTTGACAGTATATGTTAGGGTTCCCAACCATACTGTTAAAAACAGTATTATACTGTTTTTCACTATATTATACTTTTTACTGTTAAACAAAAATAAAGTATACGAAATACTGTTTTCAGCATCAACATGTCGAACGAACGCAGCGCCGTCACAATCGAGCGTTTCAGAACGAATCAATATAATAATAAAATAAAATACTGTTCATTTTCGTAAAATACTGTTTATTTTCCTTCTCAGACCTAAATATACTTTATTTCTTGTAAAAAAAGTTGGTAACTAGTATATGTATTCAAGTTTCTGCTTGTGTGAAGTTTCATAGGTACACACACATTGCCTATGTGTGTACGCCTACACTATAAGTATTATAAATTTAACTCAAATAATTTATTATTTTGCATAATAAATTTTAAAAAAAAGTTGCCACCCTAGCGACATGTATGTAATATTCTGTTTAATTATCTTGAGTAATTTATATCAATATTACTGTTTTATAATATGTATAGATATACTTTAAGCTTATTATACATTATTCAGAAAAGTATGATGTGATGAACATTGTAATTTTCTACTGTCTGTGTGTTAATTTATCTATAGTATGTATATTTACAAAAAAAATTAAGTATGTCTATCAGTTATCTAGTTCCCATAGTACAAGCTTTGCTTAGTTTGGGACTAGATGGCGTTGTGTCATGTCCAGGAATATTTATTTATTATTCATGTACATGTAATAAAATTTATATACTCACGTTAACGCATGTGGTGGTAGCAAGTAGCACCTGCTCAGTGCTAGGTGCTCTAGCCTAGACAAGGGCAGTAGTGAGTTCAAAGCCGGTCGTCCTAGCGCTGAACAATCTGATAGGTCTAGTTCTAGCAGTCTAGGACATTGGGCCACCAGCTGTGATACCACTGAAAAAAAATACGAATTTAACGTCGGGTTGAATAATAATGTATAAAAATCTTTTAAAAAGTAATTTTATTCAATATTACTAAGTTAACTATAACACTAAAAACACCTCTTGTATTAAAATACTATACATTGAATATAGAACCATTTTGAAAAGTATAATGTTAGAAGTGATTTCAAAGTCCTAACTTCTTTACTAATATAAATGCGAAAGTAACTCTGTCTATTTCTTGTTCACGCCTAAATCACTGAACCAATTTGGATGAAATTTAATATAGAGATTGGTTATTGATATATTCTAGCCTACATAACGCTAGGACTGAGTTCAACGCCGGTCGTCCTAGCGCTGAACAGTCCGACAGATCTAGTTCTAGCAGTCTAGGACATTGGGCCACCAGCTGTGAGACCACTGGAAAAAAAAATTATTAAGACAACTATTGCACTAAAAATCCCTCTTGTATTAAAACTACACAAAAAATGGTATACATTGAATATAGAACAATTTTGAAAAGTGTAATATTAGTATAATCTTGTGTTTGTTTTAACGCGAGTACTTTCCATTTTAAATAAAATACTTTTTAAAGGATTTCAAACGCGGTTTATTATACATTATTTTACATTATTATTATTTATTATCAGTCTCCCGTGACCACGCTCGCTGTAACGTGCTCGAAACGTCGGGTTAAATAATAATGTAAAATAATGTATAATAAACCGCGTATAAATCCTTTAAAAAGTATTTTATTTAAAAAAGTATAATATTAGAAGTGATTTCGAAGTCCTTAGTTCCTGACTAATATTATAAATGCGTAAGAAACTGTCTATCTGTATGTGTGTCTCTTCTTCACGCCTAAACCACTGAGCCAATTTGGATGAAATTTAATATAGAGATTGGTTATTGATATACACAAGTGTTCTAGCCTACATAACGCTAGGACCGAGTTCAAAGCCGGTAGTCCTAGCGTTGTACAATAGGACAGTAGTCCTAACAGTCTAGGACATTGGACCACCAGCTGTGATATATAGATGAACTAGCTTTCCGCCCGCGGCTTCGCCCGCGTGGACTACAAATTTCTGTACTTTGTGAATTTTGGAAGTAGAGGTGGTATGACAATTTTTAAGATTTAGAAACGTACGTTTGTAAAAATATATCTAGTAAAAGGTTTAAGTTCGAAGAATGTCCTACATAAAATATAACAAAAGTGTCACTGTTCAGTTTTATATAATTCTAATAATTCTATTTTATTTTTTTTGCAAAATATTGACATTTTGGAAACCTGTCGTGTACTCTCAGAATAAATTGATGTTTCCATGGATTTAACACATATTTGCTTATGGACGCAAATAATATCTTCTGCATGTTGGTTAGTCTATGTTGTGATTAGCCGCCATTATCGTAATCTACTTTCGAGATCAAGAGAATGCTACATTTATCAATAAAAAGTGTTTTAAATAACACTTAAAAGATTAAATTTAATGTACCTACGCGCATTGATGATGTGTTTTGATGGATCACTTTGAACCCTCATATATTTTTTATTTGTTAACCGATTTGAATGAAACAAACACTAAAACCTCCAGGGGTCTAGCCGTAATACATAATCAAAACCCGTATTTAAATTGGTTAAGCCGTTTCGAAGTTCACTCCGTACAAACGCCCGACAAACAGACAAACAGACAAACCGACAAACAGACAAACAGACAAAAATTCTAAAAATCATTGTTTGGAGTTTAGAATCATAAATGAAACACGAAACACTATTTTTTTCTTGAAAATATGAAATGTACAGACAAGGCTAGTCTACGATTTTATTATATGTATAGATATTTAAGAAAAAAAATACTAATGTAACGTCGGGTTAAATAATAACATTACTTTATATCCTCTAAAATTATCAAGACTGCATAGATAATCACCCGGTAAATGTATCTGCACTAATATTATAAAGAGGAAAACTTTGTTTGTTTGTAATGACTATTGGACCGATTTTAAAAATTCTTTCACCATTCGAAAGCTACATTTTATAAGTAACATAGGCTATATTTTATAAGCTATATATAAAACGTTTTGTTATGCGAAGTCACGCGGATCAGCTAGTTTTTAACCGACTTAAAAAGAAAAGGAGGTTATCAATTCGACCGTATTTTATTTGTGTTTTTGTTACCGCATAGCTCCGGGGTTTATGGATTTGGAAAATTCTTTTTGCATTTGTAAGTAAAGTAACTTTTGTTTAATTTTTGTTGAAATCTATATTCTATACAAAGTCGGTGCCTTTATCTATTTTCAACTTAACAAGATTTTGCACCGACTTTGCATAGATTACAACAAAAATTAAATAAAAGTTATTTTCTACTTTTTAGAGCGAGGAAGTCGGTTCTATTTTTGGCAAAAAAATTATAATATAAAAATACTAGATACTCACTGTCGTCAGTCATAGTCCTAGCCCCGCTAACGTTTAACCTCTGCAGTTTGGACGGAAGAGATGTCACTAGTACATTTAACGCGTCTTCGGTTACATTGAATTAAATTTATATTTAAACAATCTTAATTCATAACTATCTATGAAGAACCCAAGTGTATCAATGAAAAAAAAAATAAATTCTACCCTTTGTTATCAGTAAATAAAGCGGAAAATATGAGCAGAATAATAATTAATTACTCGTATTTACTAATTCCCATTTAATCATTCATATTGACATCATTAAACTGAAAATGCAAACAATTAATAATATATTTAGTAGAAATAGTAAGCTATAATATAATATGGATATTCAATTCTTCTAAAACATCAAAGGTTTTTAATTAATGTATATCAATACCATCAGCTTCCGCTCCACTTACTTTATATCCACTAATTCAAGACTGCACACATAAAGATATAAATAAATAAATGAATAAAAAATAAACACCCCATATACATTTTTATGAATATAAATATAAAAATATCATATACTCACTGTCGTCAGTCATAATCCTAGCTCCGCTAACGTTTAACCTCTGCAGCTTAGAAGGAAGAGATGTCACTAGTACGGTTAGCGCGTCTTCGGTTGTATTTAATTTATACCCAGTGATTATCTATGCAGTCTTGGAAAAATATGAAATATAAAGTAAGCGGAATTGAAGCTGATGGTATAAATATAAATTAAGAACCTTTGCTATTTTAGAAGTATTAAATATATAATACTCTACACCCTAAGGAGTAGGGATAGATACTATTATTACTAAAACATGTTAAATATTTTGTATTTTCATTTTTATTATATCAATATGAATGATAATGAATAAATAAAATGGAAATAAAAAAAAATATGCTAATAATTTTTTTATTTCCATTTATACCCCCTTAAATTATCAAGACTGCATAAACAAACACCAGGTATATGTATTTAAATATATAAATAAGATTACTCACTGTCGTCAGTCATAATCCTAGCTCCGCTAACGTTTAACCTCTGCAACTTAGAAGGGAGAGATGTCACTAGTACGGTTAGCGCGTCTTCGGTCAGGTTACACCAGGATATGTTTAGCGATTGGAGGCTGGAATATAATAATTTTATTTATTTAATACTTAGTTATTCTACTTGTTACACTACTTGTACACTCACTCACCCTCCGTGTCTTTGTGACACTTTATTTAATGTTTTTGTTAACCGTGTCATTGTATACTTTTTCATTCTATTGTGTTTATATGTGTGTTATGTGTAGTTTATATTGTTATATTTGTTATTATGCTTTGTGTTATTGGTTGTGCTTTTTGTGTGAATAAAGATTTACTTTTACTTTATTTGCACAACTTATATATCTATAATATATAACTAATAACTTAAACTAGAATTACATGTATACAATGATTTTATATATGTAATTCTAGTTATTTTAATCAATCAAAGTATAATAATTTTATTTATTTATAACACTTTATTTGCACAACTTATATATCTATAATATATAACTAATTATATATATGTAATTCTTGTAAAGATTTTATATATGTAATTCTTGTTATTTTAATCAATCAATGTGGCTGTTAAAAAGAGTAACTATATATATAAAGAATTTATTTTATTATTTTGAGGAAAACTTATGGCTATAAATATACTATAATATGCATTTTTCGTGCAAACAAAGCGAATTACAGGTCTTTACATTTTATTATTATTTTAATAAAGTGTATGTTACCTTTTACACCCTTCAAGAAGAGATTTCAATCCTTCCGCAGTGATTCCTTGTGCCATTGTTAAATTTAACGTCTCCATACTTGAGCACTGACCTGGAATATAACAATATTTTAAACAACTTTTTTTAAATATAAATAAATATTCCTGGACATTTAACACAACGCCATCTAGTCCCAAACTAAGCAAAGCTTATATGGACACTACATAACTGATAGACATACTTAAACATACTTTTTTTTATAAATACATACATACTATAGATAAATGAACACTCAGACAGTACAAAATTACAATGTTCATCACATAATAATTTTCTGCTCGTGGGAATCGAACCCACACCCTCCGGTGCAATAGAGTCATATATTTGACGACCCGATTGGCGCAGTGGTTCAGCGCCAAATATATGATAACGTCTAGGTCTAGTTTCGTTAATTTATATCTATCTTTTCTTTATATTCCATAATTTTTATACGACTGCATAAATAAACATCCTGTATAACTATATAACTTGTACATTAGCCATTTAATTATATTGGCCGAAATCGGTCAGGGGGCTATATATATATATATATAAAAGAAAGTCGTGTTAGTTACTCCACTTATAACTCAAGAACGGCTGAACCGATTTAGCTGAAAATTCGTAGGCAGAAGGCTTAGGACCAGGAGAATGACAAAGGATACTTTTAATCCCGGAAATCCCACGGGATCGGGCTATATACGCGGGCGAAGCGGGGTACAACTAGTATACATATAAAAAGTTATTATTTTCCCTTTTTATTGACCTGTGAAGAATATTCACATTATGTAGTCCCAATGTTAATGGGTATATACATCATATACATCATTAAACCTTAACCGCAGAGCTTATTCCGTTGATTTTCGAGGAGTTCCGTGGAATATCTTCCACATGGATGATCAGACTTGAACCAAATTTCTATGGGACCACACTGACACTACTATTTCGAATGCAAGCAGAATTTTCCAAATCGGTCCACAAACGCCGGAGATATGCGGTAACATACATAAAAAAAATACGGTCGAATTGAAATCCTCCTACTTTTTTTTGAAAGTCGGTTAAAAATGATTATTACCGATGAGTGTGACGGTATCAGCGCTGAGAGCGAGACTTTCTACGCTGAGCTTTCTCAGCGCGGGGCAGTGCGCGAGCAGTCGGGAGAGGGTCGTAGGTTCGATTCCGCTCATGCTTAGATCTAAGTACTGGAGACGTGACGGTGTTATTGATGTGGGGTGCCAGTCGCCGATCTGAAATAAAAGACAAAAATTTTATTAAAAAAAAAACTCAATTTTAAAGAATCCGGTTATCTATACATATAACAGTACATTGAATAATTTTTTAAATAGAGTAATTGGTATGCAATATGTATATTCTATACAAAACCATAATTAGAATATAACCATGAATAAAATATGAACATATATTCATAGTTAGAATTTTTTATATATTTTATATTAGGTGCCACTTGTAGGCTACATTTTATTTGAAAAATGTAATTTTTAGGGGTGGCTCTCCATACAAGTAAATGGAGGGTAAAAAATAACTTTCTTTTTTTTTAAAGTCCTTTAGTAAATTCTCGAATATATATGTATATGATATATTCGCTAATTTATTTTTTTACCCTCTTTTTAAATGTATGGAGAGCCACCCCTAAAAATTACAAATAATATGTAGCCTATAAGTTACCCATTAACTTTTTAAAAAGGCATATCTACACCTCATCTCAAATCTCACCCTGTTTAGCTAATTATATAATTGCTTACCTCAGAACTAGCCAATCGTAATATAATAGGTTTTCTGCATAGTATCCTGCCTATTGAATCTTTAGCTAACGTTTTATTGCCTAGATCCAGTCTCTGCCATAGTGTCTCGTCGCAGGCTACTCTGTACCACCTGAAAATATTAATAACGAATATTTAAATTGGTTAAAGTTTCATCAAATCGGGTGAAGTAGTTTAAGGTATAGCTGAATAGAAATTCAATGCCATAGAGTCAAATCAAGTCATCATGGTATTATTTAATGGAAAACAAGTTTATTGATGCGGTACATAAAATTTTATATTCTTAAGCAACTGTGAATTATCACTTTTATATGACTTATTACACTATTAACAGATGCAACTGATTTTGTACGATGGAGTTTTACAAAATTACACCAAAGAAATAATCTTTAGCATGTATTGAAGTATCGGTCATTTTTCTATTCTGTATTACAGAGCAACTGTATATCTATAGGTCACGCGTATACTTCGCCTAAACATTCTATATATTGCATAGTGTAGTATAATAAAGATAAAAATTACTTAATTTGTATAATTGTTTTTTTGTTTGGTGGAACAATATTTACCGTTAATAAAAATAATATTTACTGTTTGCAGACCAACATATGCTTAGGTAAGTCCATCTGTTATCTAGTTTCCATAGTACAAGCTTTGCTTAGTTTGGAACTAGTTGGCGTTGTGTTAAGTATTAAAGGAATATTTACATAAATTGCAGGATAAGCTAGTATATTAAGAAAATATATTTACCGTTTGCAAACCATCATATACTTAAGTATGTCCATCAGTTATCTAGTTCCCATAGTACAAGCTTTGCCTAGTTTGGGACTAGATGGCGTTGTGTTACATGTCTAGGAATATTTATATATATAAAAGCTATATTATAAAGAATATATTCACCGTTTGCAGACCATAAATAATAATGTACAATAAACTGTTTTTAAAATCCTTTAAAAAGTATTTTATTTAAAATGTCTATCAGTTATCTAGTTTCCATAGTACAAGCTTTGCTTAGTTTGTGACTAGATGGTGTTGTGTTAAATGTTTATATGTATTAATTTAAATAAAAACTAATAAAATAATATGTACCGTTTGCAAACCATCATACAATGAGCCAACGTCCGTTTGGGAAGCCACTTGAACACGCTCAGTATGACTTCATCCGACAGTAATGTGAAGGTGTCAGCGCCTTGTGGCTCGAACTTGTGTCTTCGAGAGAGTATCTCTTGTTCCTCTAGACCTAGGCCTGGAAAGAATTTTTAGCATTTTAAATATTTTTTTATAGCATAAGGTGCCACGAGCCGACGAGACTACCCGCCGATGAATTCTCGAAACCGGTTGTAATTAAATAATGTTTTTAAAATAAATAGTGGAAGTAGTGTAACAAAGTCTTTAATTCAATACTTGGTTCTACAAGGTTGTTGTGCATGGCAGGAAATTTCTGCGAGAACGCACAGTGAACGATCGCCAGGTATCGAGGTGGTATGGATGATGTGATGTACTATGTTTCTTATAATATTAATAAATACCTATGTTCCTTTTATTTTTCGATAGGTGTGTGCAATAAGGAATAATTTCATTTAATTTTCATTGTTATAAAGAGAGATTTGATATTTTGTTTGAACACTTTGAATATCTACACTAGTTTATGAGAGATATTGTTTCTCAAACAAATTGTATAGGCTCCGAAACTACTGTAACAATTAGGATGAAATTTGTATAGTTTCTTTGAAACCCCAAGAATGACATAGGTTAGTTTTTCTCCCGAAAATAGTACGGGAACCGAAGGCGCGTGAAATCGCAGACCTCAGGTCGTTATTCATAAAGTAATCTACACTCACATTATAAAGAGGAAAACTTTGTTTGTTTGGTTGCAATGAATAGGCTCAAAAACTACTGGACCGATTTTAAAAATTCTTTCACCATTCGAAAGATTCATAATCCACAAGTAACATAGGCTATATAACATTATGCTACGGGAGCGAAAGCAAGCGGATCAGCTAATATGTTTTAAAGAGTGCTTTAATTTGTTTGTTTGTATTGAATAGGCTGCAAAACTACTGGACCGATTTAAATGAAATTTGTACAGAGATTCTTTAGTGTATATGGGGCTTTATAATGTTTGTATCAGCATTTTATATTATAACATTATTAGGGACAAATCATCCCCCTCCCAGCAGGTGGTTCAAGTGTCCCAGCCTCTCGTCACTCTTGGCTCCGACTTCGACCGGTAATTACATAATTAAGTTTAGTAATAACTGTATTTATTTCCGTTTAAAAAAATATATTTTATAAGGAAATTTCGTTTTTTGCAGCTTCTCAATCCGGTTAATTCAATTAGAGTAAAACATTGTTTGTTATTAAGGAAAAGACTCAAAATCTGGACCGATTTAAAAAATTGCTTCACCATTCGAAAGCTACAAGCCCTATACAAGCTAGCCTATACTTTATTATCGTTTTACTATACCTCAAATGTTTTATAATTGCGGTGTTAAATAAAGTATATTATATTGTACATTATCCACAAGTAACATAGGCTATATAACATTGTGCTACGGGAGCGAAGCAAGCGGATCAGCTAGTTATAGTACTTTATACTTTGTATTGATACTTCTTATATTATTGTAGTTATAGTACACTTACTTGTTGTTGGTATCCCTCTGTTAACACTAGCAGGTGCGTTGTACCCAAAGCCTGAACACTCCCCAATTTGTGCGAGGGGTGTCTCCTCATCTATTAGATATTCGTGCGTGAGGGTAGTTTCTAATATGTCTTGCAGCGGTTTTGCTAAAAAATAATGTAATAATTAATATGTGGTGTAAGAAGTAGATAATATAGTACTTGCAGATAGAGGGCATTATGACAGTTCAGAAGAGTCTATATATATAAAACAAACTCGAGAGCTGTTAGACCTATTCGGCTATCTAATTTGTAGGGAGATAGTTAAGGACCAGGAGAATGACATAGGATTCTTTTAATCCCGAAAGTCCCACGGGAACAGGCTATATCAGGGGGGAAACAGCGGTACAAAGCTTGTATTGCTTAGCCCAGCATTAAAAGATAATTTAAAAGATTGAATGAATGAATAAATTTATATCGCACCAAATCCTATGCCTAACAACAGGATAAAGGAAATGATTTAGTCCAAAATAGGTGGCCTTATCGCTAAAGAGCGATCTCTTCCAGACAACCCGTGGTTAAGGAAAGAAATACCATTTATAACCATATATATCTGTAAAAATGACAACTTCAATTCCCAACAATTTAAAACGGCACAGCAACTCAAGCGGTAAAGATGCGGCTGATGAACTCGCACGGAGACCATCTAGCAACTAGGAACCATCTTCCATCACGCAAAATAGGCGCTCGACGTCGATTTGCGGAGACCAGCTCGCTTTTATTATTATCACCATTTATAAATACACAAATAAAACACAAATAATAAAGGTTAATCCTTTAAAATAAATAAATATACTCACACTTCTCCAAACTCCTGGGACTTATTTTGGAAGGTCCAGGACTTGGGCTACACTTGGTCCTCTGGGACTTTGGACTGAAGCGAGTTTTGGGTGACGTCACACTGTTTATATTTGGGTTTACGTTCTCTATGTCGTGTTTCCTTTTGAGCGATTTTGTCTGTAATTAATGTATGATTTTAATAACTAATTTACGAATTAAAGGAAAAGCATTTGTTGTTGGATATCTTATATATAAAAATGAATCGCAAAATGCGTTGGTAAGCGCATAACTCAACAACCAATCTGGACAATCCTTTTTTTTAAATGTTCGTTGAAGTTCAAGCGTGGTTTTTACGGCGAGAAAAATTCGAATTGCCGGGTCCACGCGAGCGAAGCCGCGGGCTGAAAGCTAGTTTTAACTAAAGTTTAAACCTTAACTTGTTAGTCTAAACCAGAGTTGCCCAAACTTTTATGTGTCGTAGATTTTTGCCATGATTTTCCGTTTTGGGAAAACCTCCTATTTACCTAATATTATTGATTTCCTGTAAATTTCTAACTGTAATAAAGTTTAATGGTAAAAACGTAAAGTAAAAACACATTTTCATATTTTTTCGCTGACGTAGACCCCTTGCAGGTTGTCATAGACCCCTAGAGGTCAATATAGACAACTTTGGGAATCACTGGCCTTAACAAATAACAATCTGCGTGAAGCAGTATCACACTGTGTTTCGTACGGTGAGCGGGTGCCCGGAGGCCTGTACTCCCATACCATTCCTTTTCCATCCTGTTCTATTCCTCTCAATATTTCCTCCCCTTCCTTCAAGCCTGCAAGGGATCAGTGATACTTCATGTTGTAGATGTTCACGGGCTGCGGTCAGTCACTTAACATCAGGTGAACCGCATGCTCCACTCGCCTGCTTTATAAAAGATCTATACTTACAGCACTTGTAGGTTCACATAGAGTCTCAGTATCATCTTGTTCTAACACACTCACTCCCATTTCTTGCAACACCTGAACAATTTAAGAACAATTTAAATATAATTGAGTAAATAATATTTATATTTAAATGTGTGAAATATATGAGACCTCCCTTATCCTGACATATTCTAGACTAATATTATAAAGAGGAAAACTCTGTTTGTTTGTAATAAATAGGCTAAAAAACGACTGGACCAATTTTAATAATTCTTTCACCATTCAAAAGCTACATTATCCATGAGTAACATAGGCTATAAGTAATTCTGTTTATCAGTGTCTTCTTTGCACCTAAACTACTGGACTGATTTGGGTGAAATTTTGTACAGATATTGTTTGAAATCCAAGAAGCTATAGGATAGGTTTTATCCTGGAAATCCTCCTGGAAAGGAGACATATACGGGTGAAACCAGGGGCACAGATGGTTTATAATAATGTGAAAAATTATTTATTTTATTCATATAATTGGGTATTGGTTGATACAATGAAGCACATTTTAGCATGCATGTATTTGTTATAAATTTTGCTGTAAAATGCATCTAGGCTTGTTTTTCATTATATATTGTTATATTGAAATAGGTTTAACAGTTCAATTAAAATGTTTTAATTTTTTTTAGCTTAAGTAGTTAGTTCTATCCCCATTTACTTAGTGTTAAATGCATATGCTTAAAAGTATTAAGTGATTAGATTCTTTTTATTGGATTAACATTAATTAATGACATAAGCTGGCTTATGAGTTTTGTGTATTTCATTCATTCAAGTCTGTCAATTGTTCAATTTTATTTATTTTTATTTTATTTGACACACATAACAGTCACTGATATACATTTATATAAATAACATGATCAATTAAAAGGTAATTGTATGAGAATTTCGATCAAAGTAAAGAAAATGTGGCGGTGTGGGGACGAGACTTAGAAATTTTTCTGTCATTGTTACTTAAACTGATCATAGCTTACGTAAAGACGCATGGTGCAGTTGTATGCACATTTATTTTACACATAGCGCTTTCTATTTATGAATACTACTATACTAATACTACTGCGTGAAGTCGGTTCACTAAACCTTCCTAAAAAATGCCGTTATGTCACTGTTTACGTAAAATAAAACTTAACTTTAAAAGCCACAAACTCAAGTATTTTGCATCTTACTTACATCATGCACCTTGAATGTAATAACAATTTATTCCTGGCTTAGAAACCGCCGAAAATAGACTACATAACCAAAAATAGTGTGGTAGGTGTCGTGTTTTTTTTAATACTTACTTCTGTATCGGTCTTGCGGTCCATCATGCTCCAGCTTTTGCGCGCCGAAGAGTCCAAACGCATTCGCTTCCTACAATCAAACAATATCTTCAGTGATCCAGCACGGGAAAGATAAAAATATTGTATGACACGTTAAGCTCTTTTCGCGCCTTTCAACTTTGGCGCTCAAAATCAGCTGTCAGCAACAAGTGAAATGTTGCACTGATTTTATCAATGAATGTTATCCTCACCGTGCACTTTCGACCTCGTCTATTGCTGACAGCGCTTGAGGGTCCCCTTTCTCGACACTAGCATTCATTATTATACAACAATATAATTTTTATAAATCAATAATCGTTGCACATCACCGCTATGTGAAGAAAAACACAATTATACGTCATAAGTCATAAGCTGTCATAGACAATGGATATGGGATGGCGATAAAACAATAGATTTTTTTTTACTTTTATTGCCACTTTTTTATTTTAATGTCATTTAAATTTTACTAAGCTTTTCCAGAATCCAAAAAAGAAAGATTACATAAATAAATTTAAAATATATAAATAAGTCAATAATAAAAATTATACGTCTCTGCTTTCTTTTAGAAAATGAATGACAGAGATGTAAACCATTTGTGTATTTTACAACCTTGCAATATTCTTCAAGTTGAGTGCTAGCCAATCGAAAATTGATATTTCTATAACTCGCGTCTATTGGTCAAAAACATCGACAGATATCCACGCAGAAAAAAACTGTCAACAAGAAAATTTCGCATTTCAAAACACAACAAAGGCGTCTGTGAAATCGTCCGTCGGGTTCACAATTTACGCAGTAACTACGCAAAAGTTCTCGAAATTTTTATTCCAAGTGAAAATTTCTTTGAAGAAGTTAATTTTAAGTAAAGTGTTTTGAAAGAACGAGAATGGCCGCCCGAAAGCTGAATACCCTGGAAGATTTGAGTGGTGAGTGGATTTTGTATACAAACAATGGTTGTCCGAATCCGTGACTAACACCAAAATCTTGTTTTCAATCAAGGCTGTCGAGTTCTTGCTATTTACGAATCTATTTTCGGCGTCGATAAGCGAAAATGCACGTTTTGTTTTTAATTGCGCAGTTTTATTAGAATTTCACAACATATGGTCTTTGTTTACGTCCTTGGGCATAGGTATTCGCACGTAGGCATTAGGCATTCATTGACTCGTTACAAATGTCGAGGTCAGGGAGTAAATAGAATATTTAAAGATTGATAATAAATAAAATGAAACGTAATTCGAGCAGGCTATGACACGACGTGATTAAAAATGTATATGATGCAAACATGAGACATACTTGCGTGTTATGTGTGCCTGGTATCGCGTTTCGATAAATGCAACATCTGCTCTCGGTGAAAGTATGAAAATCATATTTTTTTTACATTTCTGCAATACAGTTACGAATTTCTGAAATCAATTTCAACATTTAATAAAATAAAATAATGTGAATAAAGTTCTCTATAAGAAACAACTTCATAAAAACTTATCAATTTAACTCAGGTATACTGGTTTGAAATAAAATAAAGGATTAAAATTGTGTTCATCAAAGATAAAAATCAGATTTACCTAAAAATAAGGATATTTCCATCTGCATCTTATTATTTTACAGTCATAAATTATTTTTAATGGCAGAATATAATCTATTTAATGTTTTTAACATGTTTAGCTGATATTATCTGGGATGCACAATGTTTTTATGCGGTATGATACCAAAAATAAAAATATATATTTGACTAACTTCTCCCAGCATCTTTGCCAATTTTTTTTTATTTTGAAGACATTATAATGAATGTTTGTACTTATTTCCGGAAGGAATTAAAGATTGATCTCACACTGATTTATATATCTCTATTTTTTGTGATGCCACCCACATATTTATATCCTAATCCCATAGGAATTCTGGAATAGAAACCATTCTATGTATTTGGATAGGATTCCAAACATATTCTGTTCATTCCAAAAGTTTCCATCATTAATCCTCTCCATATTCCTTCAAGCCGGTGCGCCATCTGTGACACTTTGCTGTTGTAGATGTTCATGGGCTGCGTTCAGTCACTTAAAATCAGGTGAACCATATGCTCTACCTGTCTGATTTAACATAAAGAGCTACGTTTGCACTTATAATATTCGAACAGATTGGATGCCACTCTAGGTATATTCTACTAGCTACACCTCAGGGCTTCGCTCCTGTGGGAATATTGGGATGATATATAGCCCATAGCCTTTCTCAATAAATGGGCAATTTAACACTAAAAAAAAATTTTGACCAGTAGACTCTTCAGCTTTATAATATTAGTATAGGTTTAGACCATTACTATATGTAAAAATTTTTGGGTTTTTATTTTTTTTGTAGTATTCAAGTGAATTGAATTTTCAAGAGAAATAATCGTAGAGATTTTAGTTGTAATCTAGTAACCCTACACTAACATTTAGGGGCTTACGTTGATAACAAACAAGGTCAGTTGTTATCAGTCTGCAAACTATATCATTATTATGTAAAGTTGTACATGGATTAAGTATATAATGTATTGCTTCCTTGTGGTAAGCTGGTGATAAGGGGTCTTAAGTTCAAATCTGTGGGTTTTTTAAGAGTGTAAACCCATTTGATGATTCAATTGGCGCAGTGGATATAGCAATGGTTTATTGCCCCGGAGGGTGTGGGTTTGGTCCCCATGATTAAAATAATGATGTAATGAACATTGTAATTTTTTACTGCCTGGGTGTTAATTTATCTATAGTAGGTATTTACAAAAAAGTTAGTTTAAGTATGTCTATCAGTTATCTAGTATCCATAGTACAAGCTTTGCTTAGTTTGGGACTAGATGGCGTTGTATCAAATGTCCAGGAATATTTATATTTATACACAAGTTACAATTTCTTTGGGTCATATCACATCTTTCAGTTAAGAAATTTTGTTTTTGCTAAAATAGAATGTTTCTTTGATTCAATGATAAGCTATTGTTTAAAATTGTAGATGGACTGCAAATAAATATCATTTCGAGGGCTAACGTAATTCCAGAAATCGACGGGAGTGGGCTATATACGCAGGTGAAACCACCAGACACAGCTAGTAATTAATATGTCGAGCATGTATAATTATTGTACAATTCCATTTTGTTCGGAATAAATCTGTGGTTTTCATGTGATTGTCGCAAATACAGACAGACAAACAGAAAAAAAATGTTAACCATAGTTTTGGTGTCTATAGAACATAATGTAAAATGGTTTGCTTACTATTTTTTTATATGTGTAGATAAGTAGTAATAAATCATAAATCATCTGTTATAGATGCAAAGGCCTATGAATGAATGAATGAATGAAGATAAGTAGGATATATACACAATGTATTTATAGTATTTCGTCCTGTACGACTTTGTCGGTTGACAACACGCTGGCACGCAATAAATTAAATAAAATTTTGTAATGAATGTAGGTGATCACTTTTGTGAGGTGATCGGTTGGTCTTTTATAAAAATAGTAAGAAGATTGGAGATTTGGAAAACTGTCTGTACCATGCGGCTTTGCTCCTTTGATTTGAAACTATTTGTTTCACGCGGCGTTGCTCCCTTAGCATAATGGTATATAGACTATATTCATCAGGGATAAAGTGTTCCAATGGTAAAATAATCACAAATCGTCCAGCAGATTCGGAACTTAGAAAGTCAGATAACAAGATAGAACACAGTATATATGGATTTTATAATTTAAATTAATATTATGCTTATCTATACTATAATATTATAAAGCTGAAGAGTTGTTTTGTTTGAACGCGCTAATCTCAGGAAGTACTGGTCCGATTCGAAATTTTTTTTTATTGTTAGATAGCCCATTCATCGAGGAAGGCTATAGGCTATATATCATCCCGATATTCCCACGGGAGCGAAGCCCTGGGACGCAGCTAGTGTAGGATATACACAATGTATTTATAGCATTTCGTCCTGTACGACATTGTCGGTTGACAACACGCCGGCACCGGACGTCACCCGCTCGACGCAATTCAGGATTCGCGGGGGGCGCGTGGGTTGGTTCAACGATCTTGTTCTGTTCGGTGGTCGGGTTATATAGGGTGCTTGTTTTGAATAAATTATATATAATTTTGTAATGAACCGTGGCGATGTGATGTGAGGTGATCGGTTGGTCTTTTATAATAATAGTAAGATGATTGAAGATTTAAAAATTATGTGTTCCATGCGGCTTTGCTTGCATAGCATAATGTTATATAGCCTATATTTATTACTAATAATAGTGAAATACTAATAGTAAAATAATTTTTCAATCTTTTTTCGGTCTAGTAGTTTCGGAGCCTATTGAATTCGAACAAACAAACTAACAAAAAAATATAAGTGTAGACGGAAAAGATAGCATTATATACAGTCTATATGTATTTTATAATTCAAATTATTATTATGTTTATTAAGAATCAACTGAAAAATTGTTTACTTAATGTTAAGTGACTGACCGCAGCCCATGAACATCTACAACAGCAAAGTGTCGC
This sequence comes from Phoebis sennae, assembly GCA_001586405.1. Taxonomy (NCBI): domain Eukaryota; kingdom Metazoa; phylum Arthropoda; class Insecta; order Lepidoptera; family Pieridae; genus Phoebis; species Phoebis sennae. The sequence continues at coordinate 316,084 of LQNK01000454.1, read as the reverse complement.
AGATGCCGCGCCGGCTTGAAAGAAGGGGAGATGATAAGTAGAGGTCCAATGACAGGAAGTTGGGAAAGGATTAGAATAGGATGGGAATACAGGCCTCCAGGCACCCACTCACCATACTATTAAATTTATTAATTGGTTATACAAAGTATTCTTGTCTATTTCTGACTTATCTGATAATAATTCCTTTCTGGCTACGTCGCCTCGACATATGCTGAGCCCGAACCCTATCTGTGCGCAATACACATCATTAATATCACCAATCTGTTATATGTGTATTGTCATCAATGTTTCTTTGTGGTGTTGTTTGTGTATTATGCAAAGATTAAATGATTTATCTGTATATCTATCTTATGATTTAGTAAGGAACTGTCAACATGATGCCTATGTTCCACCAGCAATCTACGTTACCTCTGGAAATACCTTGCAATTTTCTAATCACACCCACACAGTCTCAGATAGACAAACTCACTTCATCGAGTACATTACACAATAATAAAAAGGAACACGCTGTATATAAAGCAATTCGTACAGTATACAGTTACCAATTGTTACATCGATTGTCGTAATTGGATAAGCAGTGTAGCTCTAAATTTAGCCACAATATAACCGACCCATTCAAATGTTTCTAGTGAATTGTTATTAAATAATGGAGATGCCTTCAGATGACGTTCTTAGAGATTATGATGTCAGGTCTTGAATGCATTTTGTGTTTATTAAGTGTAATTGGTGTCGTATAAAACTATGTTTTATTTCTTTACATTGTTTGCAGTTG
>LQNK01000454.1:301879-315287 GCA_001586405.1 Phoebis sennae | reverse complement strand
ATGAAAAAAGTATTTATTATTTTATTAGGTAAATTCATTTTATTTTGGATATTTTTTCAAATGCATTTTTATGATGGATCAGGCAAGCGGAGCATGCGATTCACCTGACTCTGGACTAAACTGTTCTTTTACGGGCATTTTTAATATTCTATCTATCCCTTGTTTTGCTTACTAAAGTCAGGCAAATATATATATTTGCCCTTGCTTTGATTTCATTATGCTGTGAACGGATAGCACGGATGTGACTTGACGATCAAATGTCATTTAATCTGAGATTACAATACATCCATAATCTTTGATACATTATTGAAAATGGCCGTTAAAGGACTTTGATGTCCAAGAACTAGATGATAAGTATGTCATTATAAGAAAAGAAGAAAAAGAGTCACCGTTTTTTCATGTAAACACCAAAGATATACGGTAACATAAAAAAGGTCGAATTGATAACCTCCTCCTTTTTTTGAAAGTCGGTTAAAAACAGCTAATTTTATAATTTCTTTTCTCTGTGTCAACGTAAACTATTTGAATTGACGTAATATAATGAAGATATAGTCAGACATCAATCTTGTAACACAACACCTAGATTGAGTTGCAATAACAACTCAAGGGCAGTCATTGCCTCAGGTGTGACATTACACCTCCTGTACAACGATGTAGCCCTGGTACTATTACTGGTTCCTATAAAAATACTGTCTCGTTGGTCTAGTGGTTGCATCTTTGATCGAGGGGTCTCGGGTTCGAATCCTGGGTGGGGCCAAAAAAATGATATTGGGATTTTTCTGACAAAGAAATCTCAGTAACAGCCCTGAGTCTGGATGTTAGCGGTGCTGGAACACCCCCGTGCCTCGGAGAGCACGTGTCGCCGTCGGTCCTGCGCCTGATCCCTCTCCGGTCGTGTCGGTCTGCCCCCTGAGGGTTATGAGAGTAAAGGAATAGAGAGTGCACCTGTGTTTGCGCACACACTTGTGCACTATAATATCTCCCGCGCAGTTGGCTGATCTCTGTAGAGATTGGCCGCCATGGCCGAATTCGGTTAGGGGGAACGTTATATTTTTTTCTCCTATAAAAATAAAGCGAGTCGTTTTACTTACCGACAGTACCCGTTTGCCAGCATCGTTTCGCTTAGAATACATGTGTCGCCACCCCATTTCTAGCCATGGGTATCGTAAGAGGCGATAAAGGGTAATTCTGCTACATAATATCTTCAGTAATAAAAGAGTGGGAGCCGAGCATTGCATGATTGAGCCAAGCTCGCACAGGTGTAATTACCACTTCTCAGCAGAAGAACGGCGTGAAGCAGTATTGCACTGTGTTTCGTACGGTGAGCGGGTGCTCGGAGGTCTGTATTCCTATCCCATCCGTCTTCTACTCCTCTTCCAAATTCCTATCATGAATTCTCTCCTTATCCCCTCCCCTTCCTTCAAGCCGGTAAGGCATATGCGACGCCTTTCTATTGTAGATGTTCATGGGCTGCGGTCAGTCACTTAATATCAGGTGAAGTGCATGCTCCGCTTGCCTGCTTTAAAAAAATAAATCGAACCCAACCTAGTTGTCCATATAGATAACTAGCTGCGCCCCAGGGCTTCGCTCCCGTGGAAATATCGGGATGATATAGCCTATAGCCTTCCTCGATTAATGGGCTATCTAACACTAAAAAAATTTTTCGAATCGGTTCAGTAGTTCCTGAGTTTAGCGCGTTCAAACAAACTCTTCAGCTTTATAACATTAGTATAATAAAAAAATTAAATTCAAATCTTTACTAATATTAAAAACCTGAAGAGTTTGTTTGTTTGTTTGTTTGTTTGTTTGAACGCGCTAATCTCAGAAACTACTGGTTCGAATTGAAAAATTATTTTTGTGTTGATTAGACCATTTATCGAGGAAGGCTTTAGGCTATAAATAAATTTATGCTACGGGAGTGAAGCCGCGCGGAACAGCGAGTTTACTACTCGGCACACGCTACACTTGTTTTCGTAAGCTTGTAGGAGTGTAATATCACACCGTACAATAATGATTCACCTTGGACTGTTATTGTTAATCTGGGTGTATTGTTACAACCTGATTGATGTTTTAATATGTCACCTGTATGGCGCAGTGGATACGGCAATGGTCTATTCCGCCGGAGGGTGTGGGTTCGATCCCCACGAGTAGACTATGTGATGAACATTGTAATTTACTGTCTGGGTGTTAATGTATCTATAGTATGTATGTATTAAAAATGTTTGAGTATGTCTATCTGTCATCTAGTTTCCATAGTACGAGCTTTGCTTAGTTTGGGACTAGATGGCGTTGTGTTAAATGTCCAGGAATATTTATTTATTTATTTACTCATTCGGTATTTATAGTGGGTTGGAGTATTTTTATTATCTTAAATTATTTAATTTCATAGCTTTCATGTTTGTTTGTTTGAATAGTATTCGGTTATTCGGTGAAACCACTATTCGGCGCATCACTAGTAAAAATATAATTACTTAAAAATTATATAAAATTATAAGGTCCAGGCATAGCAGTGACCTTAGTTATAAATTATTTTGTAAATCCTTTGAATAATAAATAAGCAAATGAAATACATTAAAATTATATTTAACGTTACTCGTAATCTCCTACGGTTGAATAAACTTATGTATTATTATTTATTAGTAACATGACTATATGCACTAAGATAAGATTTGTTTTATGAAATACGTTGTTTTAAAATAAATAATCAATGGTTTTGTACGTTTAATATTTTTATTTTTATTTTTTTATATTTTTGAAGATAATGTTTACTTAAATTAATTACTAGCTGCGCCCCAGGGCTTCGCTCCCGAGGGAATATCGGGATGATATATAGCCTATAGCCTTCCTTGATAAATGGGCTATCTAACACTAAAAAAACCTTTGAAATCGGACCAGTAGGTCCTGTTTCACTGTTACCTTATTACTAATTTGCTTGTTTGTCTGGTTGTCTGACTGTCCGACGCGCACTTGGCCATTTTTTTTCTTTTTTCCATGGGTTCTAGATTTTTCGAATTAATGTTAGGTAATTTAAACTTATTAGTAATCAATTGATGAAATTTATAATAATTATTAAACCTACCAAATTAAGACAAAATGAAGAAAACATATAATTTTCATAGTGTTTGTTGGTTTCGCAATTTTCTTTTGTTTTCCCGCGCATGCGTGAAAATCCCGCCCCGGCTAACGAGTTGAAAGTACCAGGAGCGCATAACTCCTTAGGAGCATTGCCCAAACAATAACGGGTTCGCTGACCCCCGTCGAGACGTCTCGGTGCATGACCTTCGATATCCAAAGGTGATTCTGTGCATGTGCAATTAATGTTAGCACTTTAGTGGTTATAATCTCCTGGTACTTTCTTTTTAGTGTACATTATTTTATGACTTTAGAAAGTTGGATTTCGCTTCCATGTACGTGCATGGTTATTGACCAATTTAAATTCAAAAGTCATAACTCAGTGATAATACATTTCACATGAGACTCGGGTTATTTATGTGTAAGAATTTAACCTTTAAATAATTACTGCAATCGTGGCACAAACAAAGTATTATCTATTTGCTTTCCAAGTGTAATTATTTGCACGCCTAAGCAGTGGAGGACAATGGGTGATGCATGCAAACCGTTCTTTGTTTATGATATCCTGGTAACAAGCAATGTACAGCTGAAGTTATTTTAAATTTCCAAATGCACTTTAAATGCATTGCCAAATTTAAATTGGGTTTTGTAAATATCGAATTTTATATTCACGAAAAAATGCATTAAGAAGGGAATGAATTGGTGTGACCGATTTTTTTGCATGCAAATTACTTACATTGATGAATTTGTACAAGCGAAATTTTTAAATTATTTCGGTTTGTGGATATAGTCATAAATCGTTTTGCCCTTTTTACTTGATTAACGGCAGTTTTCAATATTCTATCTATCCTTTGTTTTGCTTACTAAAGTCAGACAAATCTATGTATTTGCACTTAATTTGATTTCAATATCCTAACGATGGATACATTTGCTATGACTTTTGTCTACCTATTGTCATGTAATTTGACATAACAACTTATCCATAACAATTGATACATTATTGAAAATGGCCGTAATGCTTTTATGTTGATATCTGCTTTCATGTAGCTTTGTGTGAATCACAAGTGTTCTATCAAGCATATTCCTTTTTTTATTATAAATCAGCTGTGCCCCAGGGCTTCGCTCTCGTGGGAATATCGGGATGACATATAGCCTATAGCCTTCCTCGATAAATGGGCTATCTAACAAGCTCTCAGGAACTTCTGAAAAATTCTTCTTCTTGAAAAATTGTTAAGACAATTTTTCAAATCGGACCAGAAGTTCCTGAGATTAGCGCGTTCAAACAAACAAACTCTTGAGCTTTATAATATTAGTATAGTTAAGCGACAATTTAGGTATAGTATAAATTTATCAATTAAACATTGTAACATTAAAGAACAGCATAAAACGGTCAACACTTAAACAAGTGTATTGATAAATACTGGATTTTATTAATGGAACTTATAAATATCCCTATCGCCTTTCTATAAATCAAGTGACAATTGTAAGAAATTTCAAAGATGTCATCAATGACATGTGGGTGACATGACAATGCACACGTTACTAAATACGCATTATTTTCTAGCGTCTTAATAATAATTCGTTATTTATATTATTTTGTGCACTAATTGGTTAAGTACAGGGGTCGGCAACATTTCGAATCGAAGGAGTTAAAAAGTACTATTTTTAAAAATTAAAAAAATTGACACGATGTTCCTGAGAACAATTAATATTCAGGGATATATTATAACACTATGCAATCTAGTCCCAAACTAAGCAACGCTTGTACTATAGAAACTTGATAACTGATTTATTTACTTAAACATACTTTTTTGTAAATACATACATACTATAAATACATTTAACACCCAGACAGTAGGACATTATAATGTTCATTGTTCATCACATAATGATTTTCTAGTCGTGGGGATCGAACCCACACTCTCCGGCGCAATAGACCGTTGCCACATCCACTGCGCCAATCGAGTTGTCATAAAATTTTTTTGAATTTCTTTCGTCATTCATCTATTGGTCTCTTTTTAGTCGAGAGTATGACCACTACTAGGGTCTTAATGGGTCTTATTGGGTGGGTTTGTCTCGGAGAGCACGTAAAGCCGTCGGTCCTGCGCCTGATCTCTCGGGTCGTGTCGGTCTGCCGTCCCATCGGCTTATGAGAGTAAAGGAATAGAGAGTGCACCTGTGTTTGCGCACACACTTGTGCACTTTAATATCTCCCGCGCAGTTGGCTGATCTTTATAGAGATTGGCCGTCGTGGCGAAATTCGGTTAGGAGAAACGTATAGGTGGGTGTGTACATGATAATCACGCTACACAAACGCATTGTTTTGTATTTGTACACTGCGTCATACAATACTTATTTACGGCGAGAAATGTACTCGTACGTGCACGTCGACACGTGTAATGTTGTTTTTGTTGACGAACTTGCTTCGATACTTCCTACCTGTCCTGATGCCCTAGTATAATAAATTTGTATCTTTGAGTGTTTGTACAAAAATGCGAAGCGTTTTTGATACTTCCAACCTGTCCTGATTTCCTGGTACATTAAATTTGTATGTTCGAGTGTTCGTACAAAAGACATGCGAAAGTGATTTTGAAAATTCTACCTGTCCTGCTGTCCTGGTACATTGAATTTGTATCTTTGAGTGTTTGTACAAAATGCTAAGCTAGTGTTTTATTATACCTCCTGTACAATATACTTATATACTTGTCCTGTATCCCTGGTACATTAAATCTGTATCTTTGGGTGTTCGTACAAAATGGATGAACGTATTTGGTTGATATTTGGTACAAAGATAGCGTGCGCAACCTTGATTGAAGCATTTATTTTAGGAATATCGGGACGATATATAGCCTATAAGCCTTCCTCGATAAATGGGCTATCATCTACTAAAACAATTTTTCGAATCGGACCAGTAGTTCCTGAGATTAATTAGCGCGTTCAAACAAACTCTTCAGCTTTATAATATTAGTTATAGATTCCATTATTATTCGTTCGGAGTTGAATTGTCATAGAGCAAAAAAGTGTAGCGTACATTCCTAATTGTTTTGTGTACATTGCGTCATGGTACTGCGAAATTTATTTACGGTGTACCTACGTCGTGCGTGTACGGTGCCACGTGTAAATACTTTGTTATATTGTGTATGATTGTTTATGATTAGATTGATAAAACGATGGATTTTTAAGACCTCCTTTGTAAGGCCAGTACCAAAAAAATACGTAATTTTGGTATGCAATACGAAATCACTAAATAAAACATTTACTACCAACACACACCAAAAAAGCAAGTACATATTTGTTACATTCATACATGCTCTACTTATTATTTAAAATTATGGTCGAATTTCGACCACTGGGCGACTTCTTACATACGTGTTGTCCTACGATAATCCCATTTTCCTGTTTAAATTTATTTTAATAACATTTTTTACCGTTTTATTCAACATGATACTGTTTTAGAGACTCATTTTAATAAGCAAGAAATTATTTACTCAAATAGCATTTTCGAGTTAGCTCACTTTCATTTAAAGAGTTCATTATATCTTCAAGAATATAAATATTTAGTTTATTTAGGGTAGATGTATAAATCGAAGCATCGATTCCAAATTTGAAATTCGCTCGCGGTCAACGCACGCGGCGCTCAGTCGTCATCTGACCTTCGTCGAGCGAGCATGCGATAAACTCTTGATTTCATATCGTCGTAATAATGTTTACATTCGCTCCACTAGCTTGCGATTATGCTTGTAAACGTTCTGTTTCAATGTGGTTTTATTGTTTAGTGACGTTGTTTATTGGCGAAATTATTAAGCAATATGAGTTGAAGGATTTGTTCAAATGTCTATTACGCGTAATTAAATGTAACGATTTTAATAAAATTGAGTAGACAAAAAACAAATCTCATCCAAATTGGTCCAGTGATTTAGGCGTGATTAGACAGATAGAGTCACTTGCGCAATTATAACATTAAGTAGGATAATATTTAAATTGCAATTACATACATTTTCTTATATGTACTAGCTGTTGCGCGCGGCTTCGCTTCCGTAGCATATTGTTATATATAAAACCTATAAAATATGATAACTTAGCTTATGAATGGAGAAAACATTAAAAAATCGATCCAGTAGTTTCTGAGCCTATTCATTACAACCAAACAAACAAAAAAATTTACTCTTTATAATATTAGTGTAGATAATTTATTCTAGCATTAAACAAGTAGATAATTATAAAAATAACATTTACAATTTAAATGATTCATGAGGTTATTTTTTTAAGATTACTTTATCAATTACTAGCGACCCGCCCCGGCTTCGCACGGGTGCAATGCTGATATACTATTGCGGAGTTTTCTGTAGACCTTTTCATTGTGTACAATACTTAGTACATTATTTTGATAAATCTCGTAGGATTCAGCCTGCGTTTGCAATGTAAGCGGAAAAAATGTAATTATTTGCGACATCACATTAGAAACCTCAAAAATAACAGTATTTGTCCACTATTTAATGGATGATATTATACATAAAAACCTTCCTCATGAGTTACTCTATCTATTAAAAAAAACCGCATCAAAATCCGTTGCGTAGTTTTAAAGATTTGAGCGTTCATAGGGACATACAACATGATACATGACAGAAAAAGCGACTTTGTTTTATACTATGTAGTGAAAAAGAAGTTATTGTTGTTAATTATAGATTTATCAGTATTATTTTGAGTATTGACTTCGATGACCCGAGTGGCGCAGTGGATACAGCAATGGTCTATTGCGCCGGAGGGTGTGGGTTCGATCCCCACGAATAGACAATTATGATGTGAAGAACATTGTAATTTTCTACTGTCTTGGTGTTTATCTATCTATAGTGTGTATATGTATTTGCAAAAAAAATGATATTTAAGTATGTCTATCAATTATCTAGTTTGGAACTAGATGGCGTTGTATTAAATGTCCAGGAATTTGTATTTAGTGTGGTCCAATAGAAATTTTGTGCCCTTACCTATTTTCAATTTAACAAGATTTTGCACCGACTTTGTATATATTTCAACAAAAATAAAAGTCATTTTCTACTTTTTAGACTGATGGAAATCGCTTAAATTTTTTGGCAAAAAGTTATTGACCTAAAAAGGAAAATTTAGTATGTCTATTATCTTATCTCCAGACACGTAATTAAAACGGTATAATAAATACAGCTGTTGTATACCTTATTTAGATACATCTCGAAGTTTCAAGAACAAAATACGATTGATAAATAATAAAGACTAGATAGATTTCCCGCTGCTTGAAGTATTCTCATATTCGGGATAGTAGTTTCGAGTATCAATTCTTTAAGCATGTATGTACTACAGTTAGCTATTATTAAAAAAAATGTTATTGAGGTTTTTCTGATAAAGAAATCTCAGTAACAGCTCTGAGACTGGAAGTTGGCGGTGTTGGAACACCCCCGTGCCTCGGAGAGCACGTAAAGCCGTCTGTCCTGCACCTGATCTCTCGCCGGTCGTGTCGGTCTGCCGTCATATCGGGTTATGATAGTAAAAGGAATAGAGAGTGCACCTGTGTTCGCGCGTACACTTGTGCACTATGATATCACCTGTGCGGTTAGTCTCTGTTGAGATTGGCCACCATAGGCGAAATCAGTCAGGGATTGTGATGAGTATAGTTTTCTTTATAAACACTTGCTTATTTATTTATTAGTTTCATAATATAAACGTGAAATTTCTTGCAAATAAGTTATAGATTGATTATAAATAAATATTTACTAGGAAATCATACGTCAATAGTAAAAATAGGCGTGACGGGTACCAGGGGACCACGTGCACGGAAGAGGTGGTTTTGGCAGAGCGTCAAGTGATGCATTGAATGCAATGTTGATGATTTAGATAAGCAAAAGTATCTTTCAACGTCTATTGCGCAAATCGTGGGTTCGATCCTGGTAGTAAATTGTGAAGATGATCATTGAAATCTTCAGTTTAGGTGTCTTTTTTCAATGTATTACTAGCTTGTATATAGTACGCTACCGTGGGATTTCCGGGATTAAAAGTATCATAATATGTTCTTCTACTGGTCCTAAGCTATCTCTCTACGGATTTTCTGCCAAATTGGTCAAGCAGATCTCGAGATATAAACGTTTGATGACTTGAAAAATGCTTATTAGATAGAATCGAGGAATCTTATAGGATTATTTTATTATTAACACCAAAAATATAGGCGTTACGTACCAGGGGGCTACGGGCACTGAAGAGGAGGTTTTGGCAGAGCGTCAAGTGATGCATTCAATGCAATGTTGATGATTTAGATAAGCAAAAGTATTTTCAACGTCTATTGCGCCAAACTGGTTACGGTTCGATCCTGGTAGTAAATTGTGAAGATGAACATTGTAATTTTCTGCCTGAGTGTCTTATCTATTACTAGCTTTGCCTCGCGGTTTCACCCGCATATAGAGCATGTTCCCGTAGGATTTCTGGGATTAAAAGTATCATATGTTCTTCTCCTGGTCCTAAGCTATCTCCCTACGAATTTTCTGCTAAATTGGTCCAGCAGCCTCGAGATATAAACGTATGTTTGTTTCATAATATATTATAGTTTAAAAAGCTGAGGCTGTTTTGTTTGATAGTATTATTCTCAGGAACAACTCGTTAGATTTTAAAAGTGCGTTTTTTTATTAGATAGAATCGAGGAATCTTATAGGATTATTTTATTATTAACAGCTAAAATATAGGCGTGACGTACCAGGGGACCACGTGCACGGAAGAGGTGGTTTTGGCAGAGCGTCAAGTGATGCATTGAATGCAATGTTGATGATTTAGATAGGCAAAAGTATCTATATAGTTCGATCCTGGTAGTAAATTGTGAAGTGAACATTGTAATTTTCTGCCTGGTGTATGTGTCTATTACTAGCTTTGCCTCGCGGTTTCACTCGCATATAGAGCACGCTACCGAGGGATTTCCGGGATTAAAAGTAACATATGTTCTTCTCCTGGTCCTAAGCTATCTCTTTACGAATTTTCTACTAAATTGGCCCAGCAGATCTCGAGATATAATTGTTGTAATAAAGCCGTATTTGTTTTATATATTACTAGGTTTCCGCCCGCGGCTTCGCTCGCGTGGACCCGGTAATAATTCGAATTTTTCTCGCCGTAAAAACCATGCTTGAACTTCAACGAACATTAAAAAAAAGAATTGTCCAAATTGGTCCAGTCGTTGTTGAGTTATATGCGCTTACCAACACATTTTGCGATTCATTTTTATATATAAGATTGATTATTATTAACAGCTGCACAGTCAACTATACAGCTAAAAAAACTATAATAGATTAACGAAAATTAAAATAGAAGACCAACTTTATTTATTCGTACTTGGGTAAAAAATAGGTGTGACGGATACCAGGGTGCCACGTGCGCGGAAGAGGTGTTGTTGGCAGAGAATCAAAAATTGCATTGAATGCATAGTGCAAATTTGATTTAGATGGCGCAATTTTACTAAGCTATGATTTCGAATATTTCAAATAATGAATGATGTCGTTTTTTGATTAATAAAAAATTTACACTTTTGCTGTTGTAGATGTCCATGGGCTGCGGTCAGTTACTTAACATCAGGTGAACCGCTTCCATCTGCTAATAAAAAAGTTGGGTAAAAATTAGCCATGATGGGTACTAGGAGAGCACGTGCATCAAAGAAATGGGTTTGGCAAAGTGTCTGATACAATAGTACATTCAATGCATAGCACTGATTGTTGTGATATCACACGTTGGAGTGCTGATAGTAAGAAATTATGTAGGTCATATCAAAGAACTAGCTTTATAGCTATATGATGTGGTTATTAAATAACGGAATGTATAAAAAGGTGTATATTTTATACACAGACTAGCTGCGCCTCAGGGCTTAGCTCCCGTGGGAATATCGGGATGATATATAGCCTATAGCCTTCCTCGATAAATGGTCTATCTAACACTAAAAAAATTTCGAATCGGACGAGTAGTTCCTGAGATTAGCGCGTTCTAACAAACAAACTCTTCAGCTCTATATGTATATGAATGAATGAATGAATGAATAAATACTTTATTTCGCACCAAAGCTTAAAGCTAACAATATGATGGGGGAAAAAATACAGTACAAAATAGGCGGCCTTATCGCTAAAGAGCGATCTCTTCCAGGCAACCCGTGGTAAAGGAATAAGATACAACATAGGTGGTATGCGGTAGATGCGCAACACTTACATAAATACACTTACATAAATAAACATATAAATAATATATAAATAAATATATATCCATATAATAAAAATAAAGGATATAGGATACACTTAAATAAATAAGGAAATATATCAGATAGATGAGTAGTGATGAGTATTGTCAGCACGCCTGACGGAATCAGGCAGGGCGTTCCACAGCTTTATAGCACGAACCGTGAAGGACATTTCAAAGAATTTGGATTTGTGAACGGGAATCATTAATTGAAGTTTATTATGGGATCTAGGAGAACGGTTGTAGGAGGACAAAAATTGGAAGTTATTTTTGAGGTAGGAGGGAGTATTGGGACAGAAAAGGATGGAATACAAAAGATGTAGGATGTGAGTATTCCGGCGGAGTCTGATAGTCTATCTATATCTTAGTATAGATAGACTCTTGGGTTTTTTTTTATATAGCATGCAAGCGGATTCGGTGCACCTGATATAAGTGACTGACCGCAGCCCATGAACATCTACAAGATCTAAGTATCGCAGATGCCTTGTCGGCTTGAAAGAAAGGGAGGGGATAAGGAAAGGATTAATGAGGAGGAGAGGGAAAGGTATGGAATGGGAATACAGTCCACGCCCTTGCTTATCCTACGAAACCCAGTGCAATACTGCTTCACGCCGATCTTCTGCTGAGGGTGGTAATTACACCGGTGCGACCTTGGCCCAATCGTGCAATGCTCGGCTCTCACTCTTTTATTGCTAAAGATGTTATGCAGCAGAATTAACCTTTGTCGCTTCTTACGACACCCACGAGTAAAATAGGGTGACATGTATTCTAACTGACGGGTAGGTAGATTTGGTGGTCTAGATTAAGTGATACAATTTTTTTGTTTTATTCTTGAATTTCTGCGAACAGAAGCATCATTTCATTCAACCATTGGTCATACAAATTGAAAATAAATCGGTACCGTTTTTAAAGTCGTAAATATACATCGGTGCAGCAAACAAAGAGTGCGCGCGCGCAGTGAATCACGTACGCCCTTCACCTCTTTATGAGGTTACCGTCTTACAAGTGTACAAACAAACGAACCGTAGTATACGGGGTGCTCTTTGTTGTCTGATAAAGCTAAGTGTAACGAAAAAGTAACATCAAAAAATTATGAACTATGTTACTATAGGCTAAAAACTGTATGAACACAGATTAGAGAATAAAAGGCAGATGGAGTGCGGCCGAAGACTCGGGTGACGCCGAAAAGCAAATACAAAAATGCTTGTCTAGTTTGACACAACACGTCACGAGTCACGAGGGCTTCGTAATTTTCAAATTTCACTCACACAGATGCACGTGTACGTACGAGTAGTTAGCGTCACTCGAGTCTTCGGAACACTCCATCAGCCTTTTATTCTCTAATATGGGTGTATGAAATATTTATTATGGGAAATTAGACATAAGTCACCCTTGTTAACAACAACAATATCTACCGTTCCCGTCTGATTTCCGAGATAAAAACTATCTCTGGTTTCAAACAATATCTTCACAAAATTTCATCCTAATCAGTTCAGTGGCTTAGGCGTGAAGAAGAGACAAATAGACAGAGTTACTTTTGCATTATATATTAGTGAGGAAATACCGCATACCGCATTTTAATAGTTACTAGCTGATCCGCGCGGTTTCGCTCCCGTAGCACAATGTATTTTGGTATGTTTGTTTGTATTGAATAGGCTCAAAAACTACTGGACCGATTTCAAAATTTCTATTACCTATACTCAGAGGGATTCTTCCGAATCATATATATTATATAAATATAAATTTAAAATTACAATTTTAACATACAAAAATACAAAGGTTTCCTCTTTATAATATTAGTATAGATTTACGAATTATTATTCAATAATTGCATTATAACAATAAATATTATAATCCATAACGTAATAATTTTTATTCTGCAATTAACATTTTTATGATGTCTTATGCATGTAGCATAATATAACTCAATTATTAACCAGATCTTGAAACAGCGACCAGTGTAGCAAGACCTGTGTGGTGTATGAAAAGCGAAACGTTAGACGGGTCAAGGTATTTTGGTTTAATTGATGCAATTTTTATTATACGTAATTCTTAAGTAATGGAAATTACGTTGGAATTGTGTTAACACAAATATTTTATTTGTGGC